>PVLA01019343.1:0-12460 GCA_004027455.1 Hydrochoerus hydrochaeris
CCCCACAAATATCTTTTAGCAAAACTACCTAGGCCCAAAAAACTATAAATCTCTCAGTAAAGTTTTATTAAAGGCAAAAAGAACTGATATAGTTCATTGAATTCCATTATACTACAACTGAACTTGGACATTATAAACAAAAACATCTTTTGCATATCAAAACTATTTTTATGTCCAAACACCCACTCCAACTGATTCAATAATTCATACACACAAAAATCATAAATGACTCCACAGTGACTTTCATTCAACCATAAATCTGCTAAACAAAAATTTTACCTTTTTGCAACTGTGTACTTTTATATATATATATATATATATATGCGCCTAGAGGGGGGGCGGTCACAGTGTTTTATATTAAAATGTTAGAATTTCCTTCCTCTAAAGAAAAATCACTTCCCTAAACTAAATGCCCACTGAAGGGCCAGTGGAGCATATCTAATTCCACTGTGGCCTCATAGAAAGAAACAGCTTAAGAGGGAAAGATCTAAAGTAAACAGCAAGGATGTAAGACAACAGGCGAAAGAATGGAAAATGTTAAAAGTGGCAGATACCATGGTACCTGAAACCCTCTACGGTATAAAATGGAATTGACTACTCACTCGCACTAGCAAAACTAAAGTCCAGGTCCTAGAGGAGAAGGAACCTGGAGACACATACACAATAAAGAAAAGTCAAATCGTGATCAGAAATACTAAAAGGGAACACACTATGCTACTTAAACTGTGTGCCCTGATTAGAAAGCAAACCCTCAATTAAAGGGTATAAACCAACATGTAGGCTGGTTTCAGGTAGGAAACCCTGCTAAAGCCAGTATGAGAAGTAAAAAGCCTCAATTTTCACAGGAGTTACCTTGTATAAAATAGAGGACACAGAAATTAATCACAGCTCAACACCTTAACACCTAAAAACAACAGTGATGGAAGGTGGCACTAAACTTTCATTAACCATTGCTTTTTACATACGTACAATCTATACAAGAACAAAGCAGCATATTAAAGGAGACCCAAAGGGGGCTGGGAATTTAGCTCAGTGGCACAAGCGCCTGCCTTGCAAGTGTGCGGTTGTGAGTTCGATCCCCTATACCGATAAGAAAAAAAAAAAAAAGGAGCCCCAAAGTAGTTACCATAAAGCAAACAGCATTTCAAATTATACACCACAGTTTTTTATTCTGGGGGGGAAATGATCTTCCTTTTATTGACTATATGTACTAAATCTCATCACAAATATGTATCAATTATGGGATTAAGGTATCATTCCCAACCTTCCTTCAAATCTGCCGTAAATGTAGTATAAGCATTTAAATGGTTCTGATTCAAAAAGCTAAACTGGGAAGACTGGTAATGGAAAAAAGAAAATCAAGCGTGTTTTGGTCAAGGTACAGAAGGCAGACTGGACTTGGTGGTACAAGTCCTGGAGTGTACAGGAAGTAGGCTAGATCATCTTCTCTAATAGCTCTCACAAGTTGCACGAACAGAAAGTGTAAAGCGGTCTTGGTCTCTCACAGATAAGATAGCATTTGCTCTTTCAATTAGAAGGCCAAACTTAAAGTTAACAACTTAAAAGGAGTTAGTATCGTCTAAATATATTAAAGCACTTTGTTTTTCTTGGTAATAAGTCAGGTTGCTCATTAACATGTTGAACTGAACCAACCATTCTGAGTGATACATTTAAACCACATGGTCTTAGAAGCCAGTAACAGTAACTGCACCAGAAATCAAAGTAACCTTTAAATGAAAGCAAGTGCAAGGGGAAAAAGACAAATTCCAAGTTCAACTCTAATATTCTTTCTGTATTTGTGGAAAAAAATCTGTAGCAACTGTTTATTTCTGTTGTTTTTTTTTCTGAAACATATCCTGACTTCCATAAGAGAATCAAAGTAGTTCCAAAAAATATTAAGTAGAATCAACTCAATTTGCACTCTACAGTTTAACAGAGAATGACTCAGTTGGGGGTTCTAAAATGAAGATTTCTATAATGTACAATTTAAATAACTTGAAAACACTCACCTGTAGGCTTAACTGAATAAAACCCAATGGCCTCTCCTTTCTTCCACAGAATCTTAGCATAATCAGTACTGCTATGACACAGGAATGGGATTTCATTTCTCTCCATTTCCTGTTTTCTATAAATAATGCGGTTCAGAACATACAGAACCACTCTCTCCCCAAGAGTGCTCACCTACAAAAAGAGGCAAACAGCAGGCACAGCAGTTACCATATGCAGCCATCAGGGAAGGCTCCTCACCCTGCCCCTGCCCCCAGGCCTCACACAGCATTCAGAGCACTCTCACTGCATTAGAAGCCAATTAATTGTAAGACGTTTTGTTATCCCAGAGAGGAAACCAACCTTCCACACCATTTCCATAGATGGATCTTAGCATGGAATACTGCCTCTCAGAAAAGTCTAATACAAGCAGAAACAGGTTCCCAGTGCGCCCCTTACTTGCCCAGCACCTTCTTCATGCTCAGTGTCCTCTTCAGCCTTCAGCTACCCAGAGCCAAGGTCTCACGCAGCCCTAATTGCAGCCCCTCTATGTGCCCTGCTTCAACTCTTTTTACCCTTTTTCAGCCCCCATATTTAAAAAAAGAAAAAAAGCTAGCATTACACTCTGCATTACACTTCAAGAATAACTATCTGATTTGCTGAAATGCCATGATTATACCCTTGGGAAGGGCACTTGTCTCACTCTTTTCAAGTGAAATATTCGTTTAACAGTCTCGACTTTGCTGTGACTGTAAGACCCCATCCCACTCACCCAAACGCCCTCTGCTAAAGAAACCAGATAAGCCAGGACAGTGACACTGGAACAATCTAGTGAAATATATGACTTGGGGCAGCCACAGAATAGAAACAAGCCTCACCTTTACTCACAGGACCACACCATCATAGGAACCCCACCAATGCCTACAGCCTTCTGGCATCAGTTTTTCCCCACAGACATCTTTCACACTAAAAGCAAGAGTTCTGCACATAAAGCCTTTTTTCTTCCAAATCCTGGACTGAAGGGAAAACAAGCTCACCTCCTGATCAGCTGAATGGAGAGAGAAAGCGTTAACCACATGAACACACTACTGGGCTATGACAGAGCGGACTCCACCAATGGGCAACCCATTCCTTCCCTAAACAGCTCTGACCAACATAAAATTCTCCCTCAGGCTTTGCTGAAACCTGTTTCCCAACGATTATTTTGATACTCTGTAGTCACACAGCCAACCAATATTTGAAGACAGCAATAACTATCCTCTACATTTCTTACCAAAGCTGAAAAATGACACAATGGAAGGAAAAAGCTGACCAAATAAAATTTGGAGAACTCTTGCCATTTCTCTCCTCTGCTTTGGAAGGCATATCCCTAATCTCTCTCTCCTTGTTTGCCACAGGACATTATAGAAATAAACACTGAAGACACTGCTGAAGTAATAGGACATCTCTGGAGAATATTAATGTTTTCATAGTTTCATTTTATTCCTATTTAAATAAAACCCTTAACTATAGCCCAAGTCTTTTTCACATGTGCTACTGTGGCAGACATGCATAGCGAACTATCTTGGAACCTACAGGTGCTATGACACACGTATGCTTATTTAATTCCATCATATTAGAGCCTTCTGTTCCTCTTTACTCTGCCTTCTACAGATTAGTTCTTTCATTCAGTCCTGTGACACACAAAATTGATAAGCTACCTGTTTACAGCTTCCTCTAAATGCTGATGGGGGATACAGGGAAGAGACCAGGACAGAAAAGGGGACAAAGTTTTACAGTATGTGACTGAGGACCTCCCTTCCATATAATTGAGCACTAGTTTATAGACACAGGATTGCAAACTTGTTAACTCATTTAATTTTACCACAACTATGAGACACTGAGAATAAGGTTTATAGTAATAGTCATAGCTAAGGTCATGTGTTTAAGTTTATTAAGTGGTTATTCCTCAATTTTTTCCTTCCTGGCATAGATTTAACTAGAGTAACCACCTCCCTTCATTGATTTCCATACATTTCAAGTAGGGAAGTTGTCACAAAGTAATTAGGCTTAAGGAAACCTATTGAGGTGATTCCAAATAACCTTATTTTGGCTCTGACACCCTCTCCTCACTGCAATCCACATCTGGGGATTTCAGTTTCTTAGAGTAAGGAGAGGCTACACAGATTATCATAAGATTTCTCCTTCTCTGTCCTTCAACTTTCTGGCCAAATGTCCAAATTTCTGTCACATTTAAACACCTCAGGATGTTTATCTTCTGGTCATGCACACTTCCCTCAGCTATCAGCTGTTCCTGAGAGCGATAATATAATATAATATAATATATATATATAATTTTTTTTTTTTTTTTTGTCTTTTTGAGACAGGGTCTCTTGATGCAGTTCGGGCAGGCCTTGAGCTCACTTTGTAGCTCAGGCTGGTCTCGAACTTGCAACGATCCTCCTGTCTCAGCCTCAAGTGCTGGGATT
The DNA here is from genome assembly GCA_004027455.1 of Hydrochoerus hydrochaeris. Lineage (NCBI taxonomy): Eukaryota > Metazoa > Chordata > Mammalia > Rodentia > Hydrochaeridae > Hydrochoerus > Hydrochoerus hydrochaeris. The sequence goes on from PVLA01019343.1 coordinate 4,455, forward strand.
ACAGTCGTGAGCCACCACGCCCGGCTGTGAGTTATATTCTTTTATTGCTAATCTATTCCTCCCATCTGTCAGCTTTATGCAGAATTTTTTTTGTTTTTTGAGATAAGGTCTTGCTATGTCGTTTGGTACATAGGATTTTAATCCCTCCTCCTCTTAATTTTGTGTTTGAAGTTCCTTATCAAGATATCTAGGTGTACATTCTCCCACTCTTTGTGAGACTGGGATTCCAGACCCATTGCTCTGGAATCTCAAGGCACATTCAGTAAGGAATGCAACCCCCAGAAGGAACAATACATGATACTAAGTATTACTAACCTTGTATCATTTCCTCCCTTTAAGTTTGATCCTTTTTGAAGTTCCAAGCTCAAAAGGAAGAAATGTGAACACACAGTAACCTCAAAGATCCTCACTTTCCTAAGCTGGATTTCAAAGTTCCTAGAAATGCTTTCCTCGTTTCTTCTGACTGGCTCAAACTGCCCACTGAAGTGAACACTGATACCCTGAAGATCTGACAAGTTTTTATAGACTTGCCCTATTCTAGAAACCTCCTAAAAGAAGAATAGCAGGACATATATTCGTATCTGTTAATTCTATTCCCCTCAGCAAGGTCTCTTCCTCATAGCACAGATTAACAAAGATCTCTGCATCTATTAAGCAACAGTAATGCTTAGTTCTCCCTATTTAGAAAAAAAAAACCCTGATGCACCTCCACCAAGCCAAGTGTCCTATTCCTCTACTTTTACTACACTTTTCTACTTTGCCCTATCTATTTTAATATTTACAACCTTGGTTCCTATAGATTTTTCTCCTCCTGTCCCGTCTACTCTCTAACTACAGCACAGACAGACATCTTGAGCACTTACAGCTCTAGTGCACAAACCAGTGTCCTTGCAACACAAGAGTCAGCTGGCTTCTGCTGTCTGAACCTGGTCACTGTCCTGTTTCAAACACGATAACTCAGCCACGAGAGGAGGCCTGAGTAATAAACAAGGCTCTTGGTCCATCTTCTCCAGTGACGTGGAAACTTAGCAACCACACTAAGTGAATTAGCCTTTCCTCCACCAAATAAGAAAATCAAAAGCTCAAATGGATAAAGGACACAGCTCAACCAACCCATCAGTGTTCTGTCTTCTTCACCCAATTCTTCAGGTACCTTCAAGTCATATAAAATAGAGGAAACCCAACCTGAACTCTGGTTTCAACTTAAGACTAAAACTCCAGGGTTTAATACAATACAATCATATTAAAATGGGGATGAGTTCGGTAACTTCACAGACTATCATTATTTACAGGAAACCCTGAATTGTAAGAGCTTGTTACCTGCATAAGTCCTTCTCTAGCTGGAACAGATGTTTTCACAATATCATCAATAGCCCACCACTGTTCAGCAAGGTAAAGAGCCACAGCTAAAATAGAATAAGTGATCATTAACATATAAGGCTTAAGGTTAATGTGTACAGTATTATTTGCTAGATTTATATTGCTTTTCTTAAATTACTCATATAACATAATATAGTCCCATTTATATCATTTTTATTGTTTCATCCATTTGATATAAGCAACAGAAAATTACATTTTTCAAGGGTATGATGGTGCATGCCTGTAATCCCAGGACTCAGGAGGCTGAGACAGGAGGATCACTGTAAGTTCAAGGTCACCCTGAACTACATAGGCGAGACATTTCAAAACAAAGTACATTTTTGTAAATTTATAATTTGAAATAAATTCTTAAAAAAATAAATTCTTTCCCACTGCTACCCTATCAGTAAGTTTCTAATAATTGGAGAAAAGCTCCTCAATTTACAAAAAAGAAGCAACAAAGAGACCTGTGAGTGAATCCTCAGGAGCAAAAAGAGCAAGAATTTTCTGGGTCTGCTCTCCACCATAAAGAGGTACGAAGCCTACATTTGATAGGCTAATAGGAATCTGAAATGACAACTGATAAAAGATTAGTTAAGGAAATACATAACATACTATAAGCATGAACCAAGCAAGATAAAAGATGTTAGAAGAAACTTTATTCCTTAAAATAAAAGTAAAATCAAATGAAATTCCATTTTTTAAAGAATTTTATTATCTTGTGGGATGAATATTTCAAAATATGTTATTATGTTCTGGCCACATAATAAAAACAAAAGCCATGATATGATCCATAAAGTAACTGAAAACCAAATACAGTTTATCATCTTTATTTGGGCTACATGAGGGGGATATATTCCATTTTCTAGTAAAAGCAGCCAGTTAAGTACATTCATTTTTCCAGGAAGACACAGGCAATAATTTTTCAGTTTTCACTAATCCAATATGCATTTTCCAGAGTCAAAATTATTACGTCAGACAATAAGATACTGGTGCTTCAGGAGACATTACAAATCTTTAGAGCCACATCATTTCCAGAAGAGAAGTCTGAGGGTGTAGAGGTAAAGGAATTTGTCCACCTCTAGACACAGTGGAAGTCTAAAGTCACAGGCATCAGGTTACTGACTAAAAGTTTTGATGCTTTACTATTTCCAAACAGAAAATAAAGATTAATGCCACAAAAATGTAATTTAGTGTTTGGCTCATTTTTCTAATTAAAAAGAAATTCCTAAACTTACATATTCCAAATCTAAAATAAATTCAACTAATTCTGATATGGTAACCAATCTTAGCACAACTGGCAAGCTTCTTAAATATAACTTTAAGGACAAAATGACAAACATTAAACAATAACTTGTGGATTTTGTCTGTTTAGAAATTGCTCATTTTAACACATCTTACTAGTCAGATTTCCAGAAACACTATGAAGTAACCTCAAAAAACACAGCAGAATGCCTTACCGTAATATTGGGAAGAGGAAAATGCTCTGGATTGTCAGGATCTCCACATCTTAAATCTGACATGTAATCTTCAGCAGAATTTTCCAATTCCTCATGACTGCAACTATCCAGCAAATCCACAGGAAATGCCATCCTCTTTAACAAGCAACATGGAACAACGTGTTTCAGAATATAAAATGCCATCCTCCTTATACACACAAAAAAGTTCTTCTACAACATTGCCATATTTTAAGTTCTTCTATAATGTTGCTATAGTTTACTATGAGACTTTCCATTTCTATAATATTGCTATATTTTACTATGAGACTTTCCATTTCTAGCATTCTGCATTTGTATTAAAAACAGGATGAAAGCAGGATGTGGTGGTGCACACCAGTAATACCAGCACTAGGGAGGCTGAGGCAAGAGGACTAATGCAAGTTCAAGACCAGGCTGAGCTACAAAGTGAGCTCATGGCTAGCCTGAACTGCAGTGAGACCCTGTCTCAAAAAGATACACACACACACACACACACACACACACACACACAAAAAAAAACACATGGGGGGGGGCAGTGAAATGGAAATGAACACTTCCTTAAATAAAATAGAATCTGCCAAAAGAATGTATATACACTTCAGAAAAAGAAAAGCCGGGCCAGGGTTTTAAGCTCAGTGGAATAAGTGCCTGCCTGGCAAGCGCTAGGTTATGAGCTAGGTTGTGAATTCAATCCATGGTACCAAAAAAAAAAAAAAAAAAAAAAAAAAAAAAAAAAAAAAAAAAAACAACAAGAAGCAAAAAAAACCCCAAAAAACCTCCAGAAAAAGAAAAGCCAATGGCCAAACACTTTGAATACCTCCTGTAATTGCAGAAGCCAAAGGTAACTTGTATTAGTCTCACGATGCCTCAAATTTAGTATTAAAATATTTATATGAGTCAGCCAGGCATGGTGGCGAATGCCTGTAATCCCAGCACTTGGAAAGCTGAGGTAAAAGGATTGTTATGAGTTTGAGACCAGCCTGGGCTACAAACTGAGCCCAAGGCCAGCCTAAACTACATAGCAAGACCCTGTCTCAAAAAAAAAAGAAAAGAAAAAGAAAAATTATATATATATATACACACACACACACACACGTTTTTCTTTTCTGAAGTAACACATTTTTGACATTTGTATATTTATGCAGAATATAAAAACATGTACATAGAAAATATGCATATAAATAGGCCCCCACATAGCACAAAAGTAAATGGAAAAGTCAAGAGAACTTTTTAGAAAGATACAAATGTTCACAACTGGTTGTGAAAACAAATACACAAAAGCTACAAAGTTACTTTAAAAAAAACTCAGCTGTTTTTTTACACATTATCTTATATACAGATAGAAGCCTTCCAGCCTGCTTTTTTAGAATTGTTTCTGTGGAGGTTCTTCCTCTCTTCTACTTTACTGTACCATGTATTTCTTCCTGGTGTTGTCAAAGTACCCCATCATCTCCCAACCAAGGAACAGGCATATGAGAATGCCTATCCTACCATATGCTAAAGAGTAACATTACAGAGATACAAGGTGATACTTATTTTGTCCACTGGTGTTTCAAAGAGACTGAACTCGAGCTGCTATGAAGAACTTTGGTACTAAGCGCCTTTTATTGTTAAAGTTCTTTCTTTGATTTTGAACTGGGCAATCTATGACAATAAATTTCTTTCTATGATTAAATTATCCTTGAGTTCTTTCTGTTGCTGCAACCCAAGAAGTCTGGCTTATGCACTACTGTGGCCTCAATCCAAATTCTTATAGCAGTTTAATAGGAAATTTGTGTAAACCAGACCCAAAGTTTTGATCCGGGACTTTACATAACTGTCTTTTTTATCTTTATTATTTTTTAAAATTAGTTTTTTCCAAACATGTCAATCGGGGGCAACAATGGCACATATGTTACACACTGTATTTCCCATTCACCCAGAGCACAAGACATCTGCATTCAATTGTTCAAATACCAGCACAAATCTTTCTCTTCAGTGAAATAAGAGAAAACAGTATAACTATCTTATTTATTTCATATACATACACATATGTTGTTTCCTTCAGCTTCTCACATTGAGACAATACAATGTTTACAAATGTGTCTTCACTAATGAGCATGGTCTCAAGTTGCATCCACTTACCTATAAGTCTCCAATTTATCCTTCTTTATAGCTGAGCAGTACTCTATTCTACAAAAATATCTTTTTTTAAGCATTCCTCCAACAATGAACACTTAGGTTGTTTCCAAGACCTGGCTATTACAAACTGTGCTGCTATAAACGTGAGTACACATATACCTCACTGTGGTATAATGTTTTTAATTCTTTTGGGAAGATACCTAGAAGGAGAACAGCTGAGTTGAATGGAACCTCTAGTTACTCGTTTTTTGAGGAATCTCTACACTGATTTCCATACTGGGTACACCAGTCTGCATTCCCACCAACAGTGGAGGATTCCTTTGTCCCCACTACCCCTCTAGCATTTGTTACTGCTTGATTTCTTGATAGTAGCTGTTCTTTCTCAGGTGAGGTGGAATCTCAGTGTTGTTTTAATTTGCATCTCTCGAATGAACAGAGATGTTGAACATGTTTTCACATTGGCTGTTTGTATTTCATCTAAGAAGTGTGCATTCATCTCAGATGCCCACTTTTGGAATGGATCTTTAAATCTGGGAGGATTGATTTTTTTGTGTTCTTTATATGTTCTGTATAACAATCCTTTGTCTGAGGAACAGCTAGCAAACATTTTTTCCCACATTGTGGGTTGTCTCTTCACTTTGTTGGTGGTTTCTCTTGCTGTGCAAAAGTTTTTCAACAGGATGAGATCTCAGTGGTTTATTGTTTGTGACAGTTACTGCCTAACCCTGAATCAGAGTTTTGTTCATAAAGTCTTTGCCTACACCAGTGTCTTAAAGAGTTTTACCTAATCTATCTTCTAGCAGATTTAATGTTTCTGTTTTAATATTGAGATCTTCGATCCATTTCAATTTTCACTTAGTGCATGTGTAGAGCCAGTTTTTCCAGCACCATTTATTAAAGAGGCTTTCTTCCAGTGAATGTATTTGGCAACTTTGTCAAAGATAAGATGGCTTAGTGTGTCTGGAGTTGTTTCTGAATCTTTTAAGCTAGTCCTGATCCTTGGTTCTTTTCCTTTTTCTTTTTTTCCAAGTACCACACTGTTTTTATCACAGTAGCTTTATAGTATAATTTCAAGTCAGGGATTGTGATGCTCCCTGTCTTATCTTTATTTCCCAGAATTCTTTGCTATTCCAGGTCTCTTTGGTTCCAAATTAATTTTAAGGTTGTTTTCTCCAATTCTATGAGACACCCTACTGGAATTTTAATTGGGACCACACTGAATCTGTGTAACAGTTTTGGAAGTATGGCCATTTTCACTATATTAGTTCTTTCTACCAAAAAGAATGAGATAGCTCTCCATTTTTTAATATCTTCTTCAATCTCCTTTTTCACAGTACTGCAGTTTCCAAAGTAGAGGTCTTTTACATCTTTTGTTAGATTGATTCCTAGGCATTTCATTTTTTGGATGCTATTGTAAAAGGTAATGTTCCCTCTGATTTCTGAGTTTGTTATCCATGTTCAGGAAGGGTATTGATTTCTGAATGCTGATTTTGTAACCAATTATGTTACTGAATTTGCTTATTAAATCTAGTAGTCTTTTGGTGGTTTTCTATGTAGAATGTCATCTACAAATAATGATAGTTAACTTCTTCTTTTCCTATCTTTATTCTTTTTATTTCTTTCTTTTGTCTAATTGCTCTAGCTAAAGTTTCCAGGACTATGTTGAATAAGAGAGGAGACAGTGGACATCTTTGTCTTGCTCTTGATTTGAGAGAGAAAGCTTTCAGATTTTGTCTATTTAGTATGATGTTGGCTATTGGTTTGTTACAGATGGCTTTTATTAGATTGAGATAACGACCATCTACTTCAACTTTTCTGTAGGGATTTTATCATGAATGGGTGCTAGACTTTGTCAAAAGCTTTTTCTCCATTTATGGAGATGATCATATAATTTTTGTCCTTGGCTCTGTTAATATGGTACGTTACATTTATGGATTTACGTATGTTGAACCATTTCTGCATCCTTGGGATAAATCCCACTTGATTATGGTGTACAATTTTCTTGACGATTTGCTGTAGTCTGTTTGCCAGTATCTTATTACAGATTTTTGCATCAATGTTCATTAGAAAGACTGGCCCGTAATTCTCCTTCTTAGTTGGGTCTTTTTCTGGTTTTGGTATCAAAGGGTAATGCTTGCTTCCAGGAATGAATCTGGGAGTATTGCTTCCCTTTCAATTTCACTAAAGAGTTTGAGAAGTAGTGATGTTAGGTCTTCTCTAAATTTCTTGTAGAGTTCAGCAGTGAACCGGTGAGGGCCTAGACTTCTTTATTGATGTTTTTAATTATATCTTCAATTTCATTTATTGATATTGGGTTATTTACGATTTTTATATCTTCTTTATTCAGCCTTGGTACCTAGGAATCTAGGAATCTGTCCATTTCCTCTGTACTTTCCATCTTATTACAATATAAGTTTTCAAAGTAGGTACAGATAATTTCCTGGATTTCTGCAGGGTCTGTTGTGATTTCACCCTTTTTATTCTTAACTGTGTGGATTTGAGTCTTCTCTTCCCTTTTTTTGATAAGGCTGGATAAGGGTTTATCCATTTTATTTAATCTTTCAAAGAACCAAATCTTCGATTTATTGATTCTTTGTATTGGTTTGCTTTTGTCCCCAGTGTGTTAATTTCTGCTCTAATCTTTACAATTTCCTCCCTTGTGTAAGCTTTTGGCTTAGACTGTTCTTCTTTTTCTAGAGGTCTGAGGTTCAACATTAAGTTGTTAAATGTACTTGCTCTGTTTTCCTAACATGGGTATTTACTGCTATAAATTTCCCTCTCAAGACTGTTTTCATTGTGTCCCACATGTTCCAGTATGTTGCATTCAGCTGTAAAAACTGTCTAATTTCTTCTTCAATTTCATCTCTGACCCCTGGTTGCTCAGTAGGGTGCTATTTAATTTTCACATATTTTTGAAGTTCTTGTGGTTTCCTCTGGCATGGATTTCCAATTTCATTGCACTGTGGTCTGATAGTATGCATGGGGTAATTTCAAATCCTTTGCAGTTACTTAAGTATATTTTGTGAGCCAGTATATGCTCTATTTTTG
>PVLA01019344.1:0-12467 GCA_004027455.1 Hydrochoerus hydrochaeris
GATTTATCTATTGGCCTTTCTACTTTTGACTCAGAAATGCTTCTATTCATTTCATTTGCCTATTTCTTATTTTTAGGGGAGTCAATTTTTGAGTTCTCCATTCAATGTATGCTTGATAGTATTTCACTGTCAAAGAAAGCTGGACAAAATGTTACTCTGTATAAGTGAAGTAATTCAGAAAATCTTAAATTATTGTTTATTTTCTATAAGAAAACAAGATTATAAATGTGATAAATTGCGTAAAAAAGAGAGAAAAAACAAAGATATTTTGCAAAACTAAAGAGAACTAAGAAATGGAGGGATTTTAGAGGGAATCTTGTGAAACAAGAATTAAGGGGTTTTTGGAGCACATTGTCTACAACACGTGTGTGTCTACAACAAATGCATCCATTATATAATATAAACACTATTGTAAAAATGGATGAGAACCCAAAAATACAAAACTGTTAGAAAAATTTGACACAATGGAAGGTAATTACAGGTGGGTATGAGAAACTCACTAGCAGGATCCACATGAATGATGATGCTGTTTTCTTTCAGAAAAGAGCAGAACACAGTAAAGGCACACACATTCTCACCACAGGGAGTGGGGTCTTCCCACTGCCAAAGAAATGTCCAGGAGCTGGACCAATAATCAATCTGTTCATAGATCAGGAAAACAAAGACCTAGACAATGTGGATTACATTCACACAGCATCCTATATGGAGAACAGAACTGCTCATGGCACTCAAAATTTCACATGATCTCAAAGCAAGCATCATGCATATAAAAAGTATGATCTGTGTATATGGAAAAAATAATAGCTGATGAAGAGTTAAAAACATAACAGAGCACTGTCCCATGAGCTACCATATTTTTTTCATTGCGTGTTTATTACCAGACTTGCCGAGTGCACTCACATCTGCTGTGGACTCTGCCTGCTCTGAGGGTCCAATCACAGTGCTGTTTATATAGTAGAAGGAAATGCAATCAAGACCTCCCTGTGCTAATGAAAACCAACCCAGCCCTGACCCTGCAGTTCTGGACAGGAGTCAATCCCTGGATGCCTAACTACTACCACTCAGTTATCAGGACTGAGCACTTACAATCACTATGGATTTGGGGCTGAGTTGAGTTTTCCTGTTTGCACTTCTAAAAGATAAATTATGGAGAACAAGAAATGAAGTTTGAGAAATTGAACGTGACTGGGATAAATTGTGGACATGTGTCACAGTTTCCTGACCAGGATGTCCTTGTGTTTTCAGGTGTCCTGGCTGAGGAGCAGCTGATAGAGCCCGGGGAGGCTTTGTGCAGCCTGGAAATTTCCTGAAATTCTCCTGTGAAGCTTCTGGATTCATATTCAGTAGCTATGGCTTACACTGTTTCTGCCGTGCTACAGGGAAGGGGCTAGAGTGGATCACATACATAAGTCATGATAGTAGTTACATAAGCTATGCAGACTCCATGAAGGGCTGATTCACCATCTCCTGAGAGAATGTCAAGAACACAGTGTATCTGCAAATGAGGAGCCTAATACCCGAGGACACGGCTCTGTATCCCATTGCAGCAGACACACAGTGAAGGGACATCAGAATGAGCGTATACAAAAACTCTTCTGACTCGGAACCAGAAGGGGCGCTCTTTCCACGGGGAAAGAATCAGGGCACCAGGAGCAGGTGCAGGAACGGAAGCTGGCATGTGAGGGCTTTCATTTGGCCTCTAGGACTTTATTTCTGTTTTAACATTCTGTGACCTCAGGTGATCCTGAGTTACATTGCCTTCAGGTGTCTTTTGATCTATCCAAGGTCCAGTAAACATTTTCAGTTAAAATTAATTACATAAGTACATATATATCTAATTAATTTTTCCATCTTCTATTTAGGAATTTCACTTAATGGGTATACATTACCATCTCAAGGAAACTTAAAAATGCTGTGCAATGAAATTTCTTTTAAGTGTCAAGTTCTCCATGCATGGTGGCTCATTCTTGTAATGCTGGCACTTGGGAGGCTGAGGCAGGAGAATCAATTGCAAGTGTGAGATCACCTCACACTACAAAGTGAGCCCCATGTCAGCTTTACCTGCATGGTGAGACACTGTGTTAAACAGCAAAAGGCATAACTAGTTTTGCAGAACTTTGTTCCATAGTTTGTTTATCCATTCATGTATTGAGCAACATTTACTTTCTCTGTGGGGCAGTTATGATTGAAATAGTGGCACAAATCCCCTGCTAATTATTTTCTGGATGGTATTTTTTTCCTTTAATTTTGTTTTGATTCTGTTTCAACTGATATTTAAACATGTCAAAATTACACCTGCTTTGGGATACCATGCGAAGTTTCAATATATGTATGAACTATACAAGGCTTAGAAGAGTTGAATTGTCTACTTCCTCTGAGAAGTCTTGCCTATAAGTACATGAGGCTCTGAAAGGACCTGTGTTCCAAGCAAAAAGAAAGATTATATATAAGTAGGTAAGTAGGGAGGTAAATAGACATTCAAAAGATAGAATGTTACTACTCTCTTGAATAAATCCTTATTTCTAACCTCTTTAAAGAAAGCACAGTCCCTACTCCTGTTGAGCTACCATGAACAGAAAGAGCTCACTGAGGCCCTTGAACAGTGCCCAGAGTGCAGCCAGGCTGCCCTTTTTCACTCCTCCCTTAAGTGCTGTGCTCACATGGTGCTGGTGCTGATCCTGGGGACAAAGCCTCCTGAAATGAGCTGGCTGAGTGAAGAGCTGGGTGTTCTCAGATCCTGAGGAGAGGGATGTTGAGTATTTAATTCCACAATCTGAAGCATTTAATTCTGCATGAGAGAACTCCTTTTCATGGGGATAAAATGATCGGATTTGATTTTAAATGATGGTGATTTGTCACTCAAAAAACCTCCAAAACTCACAAAGTTTATAGCATACATTAAAATACATATAAGCCACATTAGCTCATCAAAGAAAAGTCATGTTAATAGATAAAAAGTAATTATGTAAATATGAAAAATTATGTAAATATGCAAAATGTAATTATGTAAATATATATAGATAAAAACTAATTACATATAGATAAGTATCTATATATAGATAAGTAATTATATAGATAAAAGTATATGTATATAGATAAAATGTAATTATGTAGATATATATCCATTATTAAATTGAAGAGAGTATCTTTACTTATAACTGGTTTACTCTATAAGTCATTCACAGCTTATGTGCTGCACGGTCCCTCAGGATGTATGATGTAGGTCAGAAAGGGAAGCACAGGGGCTGACAGAAAGCACTTGCTCCCCAACTTCCTTCTCTGCACCTGCTCTTGTGACTTTTTCTGTCTTCTGTGGATCTTCTTTGTCCTCTGTTTGTGATGGACATCCCTGAAGGAAGGTTTTGTCTGGCTTGTAATGCTGTGCTGTCACTATTTCCCTTACACACTCATACACATCCATGTGCTCTGTTCCAGCCTGATAATTCATAGACACACTGTGTTCCTGGCCTTGGGTCTCAAACAGTCAATTGACCCTCATGGAATCTGCAGAGAAAGTGCTGCCTCCTCTAGTTAATACTTAATAAGACCCAGTCTTCCCCTTCCATGAAGCCTGGCAGAAGCAGTACACATTATAGCTACTGAAGGTGAATGCAGAGGTTGCAAAGGAGAGTCTTCAGGACCCTTCAGGCTCCACCAAGACTCCCCACACTGCACCTGCTGCACCTCACCCTGGACACCTACAAACAGAGATATTGATCAGGAAACTGCCACACATGTCACCTGTTTAGTGCACTTGTGTATATTTATACACTCAGGATCTGCTATTATTCATAAATCATCTTTTAAAATATTGGCAAGGAAAATCCATCTTAACCTCAGCTCCATGGTATCTGTGTTTTTCCCTGAGCACTGAATGGGAACACCAGGGCTGCCAGGTCTGAGTTCTATTCCTGTGCTGCAGAATCAGGGCTGCGCTCATTCTCACCAACAGAAGGAGGCCCCAAAGCCATGTCAGTATGTTATGCAGGCAGCTCTGGTGATGGATGTCTCAGAGAAGCAAGCTCCCAAAATGAATATGAGTGAATATGGTGAAGTTAGGTAATGAGAGCCTTCATGAAATTATCATGGATCATTACATGATAGTATCTTGACTATATATCTCTGCTCCTCTCACTTTTATGCATGCACAGGTCATGTGTTTTTGTATTAATAGTGTTTACTTGATATCCACATGAGATAATTAAAATGCCATAATCAGTTGTGTTTTGCATATAGGACTTGTTGCCCTTAAGATGTTGCTCTCATTTTTTTTATTTAAAGAGAAAATGGATAGAAATATTACAGAATTTCAAGAAAAGAAGATAAACAGTAAAAACTAACTAGTTGATAAATTACATCTTGACCTTTTAGAAATAGTTTTTCAAGTTACAAAATTAAAGCACACAAAGTGGACACTCAAGCAGTGAGAGTGCAAAGAGAACAGTTCAACAATCCAAGAACCTAGAAATATGGTTTTCAATCCCACACACCTAAACATACATGTAGCTATATCTTTTATAGCACTTCCTATTTCCCTTTTTTTACAATAGCAATCATACATTTAAAAATTTTTATTTAAAGAGAAGAAAAAAAGCAAAACAGAAAAAAGGGTAACAACAATACAGAATTCTAAAACAAAGAAAGAAAAAGAAAGAAAAAAAGGAAAAATGAGAAAAAAAACCCACTAAGAAATCAGTCGTTTATAAATTACATATGGTCATCCTGGATGTAATTGTTCAAGTTACAAAGTTAAAGGGTACATAGTAAACATTCAAACAGTCAGACTACAAACAGTTCTGCTCAAAGGTCCAACAAAGATTGAGCAATATGATCATCTATTTTACACACCCAAACATACATGCAGTTATATCACTTAGAGCACTTTCTTTTCCTCTCTTTTTTTTACAATAGCAATTACATATGTTGGTTTTATTACTCTTGTAGTTCTTATTTACTTTTTACACTAGAGACACAATATGATATTTATAAATATGATTCTTATTTATTTCACTAATGAGGATAGTCTCAAGATGTCCCCATTTAACTATGAAGGCCTCAAGATTATCCCTTTTTATAGCTGAGTAATATCTCATTGTATAAAAATGCCACATCTTTTTCATCCACTCTGCAGTTGATGGGCATATTGGTTGTTTCTAGGATTTAGCTATCACAAATTGTGCAGCTAGGAACATGGGTGCACATATATCACTGTGATATGAAATTTTCAGTTCTTCTGGGAAAACACCCAGGAAGGGAATAGTTGGATTGAATGGGGCTTCCAATTCTAATCTTCTGAGAATTCTCCATATGGATTTCCATAATGGTTGCTACAGTCTACATTCCCACCAACAGTGGAGTAGTGTTCCTTTTTCCCCACATCCTCACCAACATTTGTTATCAGTTGATTTCTTGATGGCAGCTCTTCTTTCCTGAGTAAGGTGGACTCTCGCTGTTGTTTTAATTTGCATTTCTCAAATGACCAGTGATGATGACCATTTCTCTATGCATTTATTTGCCATTTTTATATTTTCCTCTGAGAACTGTGTGTTCATCTCAGATATCCATTTTTGGAGAGGGTCTTTGAATTTGGGGAGCTTGATGTTTTTCAATTATTTATATATTCTGGACACAAGTCCTTTGAGGGCTTGTTGGCTAAAATTCTTTCCCACTCTGTGGGTTTTCTTTTCACTCTGTTGTTGATTTCCTTTGAAGTGCAGAAACTTTTCAGTAATATGAGATCCCATTTGTTGATTCTTTGAAGTGTTTCCCATGCTAATTGCCTTTTGTTCATGAATTCTCTACCTACCCCTATGTCTCCAAGACTTCTAGCTACTTTGTCTTCCAGTAGATTTAGTGTTTCTCTTTTAATATTTAGGTCTTTACTCCATTGAGACATAGTTTTGTGAATGGTGTTAGGTTTGCATCTAGTTTCAGTCTTCAGCACATAGAGACTCAGTTTTTTCAACACCATTCATTAAAGAGACTATGCTTCTTCCAGTGGACATGTTCAGCCCCTTTGTCAAACATCAGGTGGCTGAGTATCTTTGTAGTGGTACTTGCATCTTCTAATCTGTTCCATTGATCCTCAGGTCTATTTCTTTGCCATTACTAAGCTGATTTTTTCACTGTGTCTTTATAGTACTCTTTCAAGTCAGGAATTGAGATGCCTCTTTCCTTGCTTTTGTTGCCTAGAATTGCCTTTGCTATTCTATGTTTCCTCTGCTTCCAAATGAATTTTAGTACTGGTTTATCTAGGTCTGTGAGGTATGTAAATGGTATTTTGCTTGGGATTGCATTAAATCTATGTAACAGTTTTGGGAGTATGGCCATTTTTACAATGTTGGTTCTTCCTAGATAAGAGCAAGGAATATCCTTGCATTTTCTAATATCCTCTTCAGTCTCCTTTTTCAGCATAGTATAATTTTCACCATATAGGTCTTTTACATTTTTACTTAGGTTGATTCCTAAGTATTTCATTTTTTAGATGTTATTGTAAAGGGTGATATTTCCATAATTTCTCTATCACTGAGTTTTTTATTTGTGTACAGGAATGCTATCGATTTTTGAGCATTGACTTTGTATCCAGCTACACTGATGAACTTTTTTTATTAACTCTAGTATTTTTTAATTGCATTTTTTGGTTCTTCTATATAGAGTATCATGTCATCTGCAAATAGTGATAATTTAACTTCTTCCTTTCCTATCTTTACTCCTTTTATTTCTCTTTCTTGTCTGATTGCCCTGGCTAGTGTTTCCAGAACTATATTGAAAAGGATTGGTGATAGTGGATATCTTTGCTTCTTCCTTATTTTAAGGTTAAAGCTTTCAGTTTTTGTCCATTTAGTATAATGTTGGCTGTTGGTTTGTCATAGATGGCCTTTATAAGACTGAGGTAGATGCCGTGTATTCTGAGTTTCTGAAGGGTTTTATCATGAACATGTGTTGGATTTGTAGAAATTTCAGCTGAGAATCCATCTCCACCTGGGCTTTTCTTTGTTGATAAGTTTTGAATTACATTTTCAATTTCAATAACTGATATTGGGTTGTTCAAAATTGCTATAACTTCTTGGTTGAGCTTTGGTAATTCATTTGTTGCTAGATATCTGTCCATTTCCTTTGTGTTTTCCACTCTATGAGAGCAGAGATTTTCAAACTAGGCCCTGAATTTGAGAACAACACTGCATCAGGCATAGGCTGCCTGGAGTCAACAACAAGAGCCTGCCCTGATGTGGTTGAGTGGAACACTCTGTAAACCTCTACTAAATTCAATTGCTCACAAGTATGCTTCAGTTCTGTTATTTATTTGCTGACTTTTTGTCTAGTTGATCTATCTCTTTGTGACAATGGGCTGTTAATATATCCTGTTATAATTGTGTTCTTGTGTATTTGGTTTTTCATGTCCATTAGTATCTGTCTTATATAGTTGGGTGCTTCTATATTTGGTGCATATATATTTGTAATTGTTAGTTCTTCCTCTTTAATTTTTCCACTAACAAGTATGTAGTAACCTTCTCTATCTCTTTTAATCATTTTAGGTTTGGAGTTCACATTGTCTCCAAATAGAATAGCTACCCCTGCTTTTTTCTGGGTTCCTGTTGCATGGAACACTGCTTTCCATCCTGTAATCTATGAATTTCCTTTTGGGAGAGATGTGTTTCTTGTATACAGCATATGGTGGGATCCTCTTTCTTGATCCATTCTGTCAATCTATTCATTTTATAGGTGAATTGAGGCCATTTATTTTATGGATATCACTGATATGTACTGGCTTGACTTTGCCATGTTATGTTCCAGTTGTTTCTTTCTCCTTTTCCCATTATTTAATTGCTTATCCTACCTGGTGGTTTTTTTCAGTTGTTGTTTTGAGGATTGTGGTCATTTTTATCTCTGTCTAGTATGTCTTTCAGTCCTCTTTCTAGTGTTGGTTTGGTGGACATGAATTTCTTCAGTTGTGCTTTGTGATAGAAGTATCTATTAAATTTGAATGAAAGTTTTTCTGGGTACATCAGTCTGGGTTGAAGGATTTTTTCTTTCCGGGCTTAAAATACCTCACTCCAAAGTCTTCTTTACTTGAGGGTTTGTGCTAAAAAGCCTTCTGTGATTCTAATAGACTTTCCTTAATTGTTGAGTTGTATCTTTTCTCTGACAGCTTTTAGTATTCTGTTTTTATGCTGCATGTCTGAGATCTTAATTATTATGAGTCTGGGTGTGGATTTATGTTGATTGTGACTGTTTGGTGTTCTATATGCCTCACTTATCTGCATATCAGATTCTTTCCCCATGTTTGGGATATTTTCTGCTATTATTTCTGTAAATACTTTACATATATCACTTGCCTGGCCTCCTGTATCTTCGCTAACACCCACTATTCTTATATTGTTGCTCTTGGCATCAACATGAAGCTTCTGGATTGTCATTTCATGCTGCTTTGTTATTTTTAAATGTTCTATCATTTCCTGATCACTAATTGTGATCCTGTCCTCAAGGTCCAAAATCCTATCCTCAGCTCCCTTTAGGCAGTTTTGCATGCTTTCAATAGAATTTTTTGTTTCTTGGATGTTTCTTTGAGTTTGTTTCATGAGTTCTGCTTGTATTCTATATTGTTCATTCAAAGTTTCAATCATTTTTCCTTGCTCATGTAGTCTTTTCCCTATTTCTTCTTTAGCTGCATTCAACAACTCCTTTACTAAAGTTGTTATTTCTATCTTTACATAGGATAGTTCTTCTAATTTGATTTCCTCTATAGCCTGATGGAGTTTTTTTTTTTAAATTCACTCACTCTCTTTTCAGAGATTCCCGGTGTGTTACTTTTGTGGTCCTCTATTTCAATGTCTTCTATACTTGCTTCTGGTCAACTATATGTTTGAGACTGCATGTTTCTTTTTGTTCTGTCATTTTCACGCTGCCTGATGTTTTCTATGTATAGGAGGGGATCACACACATTCTTTTCAGTCTCACCAATGTCTTACAGTTAGTTGGAGGGGGTTCTACTACTGGCCCTATTTATCCACTCTACACCTCTATTTTAGGGGCATACTCAACACACTGATACAGTTAATCTGCTGTAGTCGAAGGTTTTCTGCCTGGGAGGAATGTTCCAAAGTTTTTGACACCAACTGGAGCATGCTGTTGTCTTCTGATGTTTCAGGTGGGAGGGAAGGCCCAGCAAAATCAGTCCAGGGCAGTTTTCAGTCTTGGGCTGGCTTCTGAGATGTTCCAGGTGGCAGAGTGCACCCACAGGGCAGCTTTCAGGAAGCCTATGCCTAAACCGGGCTTCCTTGATGTTCCGGGTGTCAGGGTAGGCCCTTGTTGGTGGCTCCAGGCGGCCTGTGCCTGATGCAGTGTTGTTCTCAACTTCAGGGCCTGTTTTCCCTTAAGTTCTGTCCACACTGCTTCAGGATCCAGTGCTTACATATAAAGAGACACACATGCCGGAGGTTGTAGATCCCTACTCTTGCTTTTTCAACCAGGATGACTTTTCCAATCCAAGAATGATGGCTGATGCTTGTCTTCACAGAAGCCAGGATTCTGAGCTTGGATGATCTCTGTGACTTCAAGGACAGACTGGGCTACATAGGGATGAAAGACGACTGAAGTATGAAGTGAAATTGTGTCTCAATAAATAGTGACTTAATAATGAAAGAAACAAAATCAGACACAAAATGATAGATACTTAAGGAGGTCTCTTTTATTTAGAAGAAAAAGTAGATGACTTCACAGAAAACTGGAGAAAAATTACTGACACAGAATATATGGGGCAAATACCAGAATTTGGAGATTGATCCCAAAGCACAGAATCACAGAGGATAGAGGAAATAACTCTTGCTGTTCTTTTAAAGAGAAAGATGGTGACAGGTTATAATATTGGGCCACATAATCCCAAATAGTTGGAGGAAAGGGCTAGTGACATTCTTGTAATACAGAAACAATCAGTGCTTAACAGGATGGATAACTTAAATATCATGAGTTCATCAATACACAGATCACAAATGTATTAAAATATCACCAAGAAACTCATGAAGGCATACAATCATTTTAGCTGGTTTAAAAATTAAAATTTGGGCAATTCACTCTCTCTGCACTTTCTGTCTCATAGAATTTTTTTCCTCTCCATAAATTGTTCATTTTCTTAAATGCTGTTCATCCTAGAATTCAGTTCTCATTTTTGTAGGATAGGAACTTGGAGTTAGAGGCATCTAGCAGGTTGAGTTATATTCTGTCTATATTATTTGGAGGTCCTATATCTTAAGAAGTACACCATTTGGAGATCTTCCTCACAGATAAGTGTAAGTAGGTAACAGTATGCCTGTGTTTCATAGATTCTGGATTATGATTTATGTAAGTAATCAAATTGTTATGCTTCATTTATTTAGGTAATCTCTTGTTTGTAAATGCTCACATAATTTTATGTAATGTCTTGGTAATAAATGCTTATATAATTTTGTTACAATTATGATCAATTTAAATTGAGATGATAGGAATGTCATGCAGGATCTTTAATGGGACATTTTATTCCTGTTTTGCATATGTAGCATTTGGACATAGGTACTAAATTTCCTAGTGTTTCTTGTTTGATCTGAATGCTTTGGTATGATATCTAAACCAATCTAGGGAAAGGTAATGTTTAGAGTTCTCACTAGTATATTTTGACATCAAATGCTATAAAATGGTCTTTTTCTGAAATCTAGTTAATTGTTAGAAATCATACATATCTATTAATAAATAATGACACCCTAATTGCCAAGTAAAAGTCCATAGGTTGGCAAGTAGAGTTAAGATTGGGGGACTGATTTCACTGAGACAGACTGCCCATCATAATCTTCTGCTTTCTGGGGGACAAGTCAAGTGTGTTCTGCATTAGTTCCATTTCTTATCTGATCTACTGTGAGAAGGCAGTCAATCTCTTGAGAATCTCCATCCTCAACTTTCCAGGTTGAAAACAATGACTCACAGCCAAGTTGTTTAAATAACTTGCTGTGATCATCAAACAAAAGTGATGCATATTGGCACAACTGATGCCATCTTGAGTCCTGCATTTAAATTGTGCCCTGTGTTTCACTTAGGGAATGGAAAATTACTCAGAGTACAATTCCATGATAAAAGAAGAATGAGCTGAACCCACAGGAAAAAAAATCAACCTTCTCAACAAAGAAGAAGCAAAGTGTCAAACAAAAATTAATGTAAGAGTCTAGCTAAATTGTTTCCAACAGCATGTCTTTTTGTGGTTCTCTGTTTTATTTATTTATTTTATTTTATTTAAGATGGTAAAATTAAACACAAAACATAACAAAACAACATAAGAAAACAATGTAAGAGACAGATTTCAAAGCAAGACAAAGTTGAATCTGCATACTAATTCTGATTCTCCTTCTGTTAGATCAAACGGGGCTCAATTTGTTTCTGCTAAAATTGAGAACCAGAGAACTTCACCATGTATCATACTGCTTCTTGTTTCCTTCCAAATCGTTGTCCATATATTCACATACAGTGAACTCATACAAAACAAAATAGTATTAAACTGGTCATGATGAAGGCATTTTAGATCTTCAACACCAGACAACAGGGAAGTCAACAATGGCAGCCATAATGTCTCTCATTCTCTTCAAAATAGCTGTCCATACTACATGTATGTTAAAATTAAACAAAACAAAACACACTAAAATCACTATGAGAAGAGAGTAATAGTAATTCTGAACTTCATATCATGATGCTACAGAATAAGCCCTGGGTAATCTAGTGTCTCTTTTTCTTCAAAGTAGTTGTTCAATTCATCATGAATTATATAATTAGTTCTCATTAACTGTTTAGAAGTTCTATGCATGCATGATTCTCTACATGTATATCCACCCTTTCTCTATTACAGAGCAAGGAAAACAAATACCTAGAAAAACATGGAACAAAAAAGTCATATAAAACCAAAGTACAAGGTGACCTACAATGGTTACTATGTCTCTTGTTATCTTCAATACAATTTTCTATATCATCAAGCAAAGTATAATTGAACATAGCAGTACATAACCATATTAATAAAAACAAAACATTGGAGACATTATAAGACTTCAAAAGCAGGTAATAGTCAAACCAGAGAGGGCATGCTAGTGAATCTTGTCATCTTCAGCAGTACATAACAATATCAATAACAATGAAACATTGAAGACATAATAAGACTTCAAAAGCAGGTAATAGTCAAACCAGAGAGGGCACCCTAGTGAAACTTTCCATGTTCATAGTAGTTGCCTATCCTCTCAGATTTGATACTATCAATCATAACACATTCAAATAAAGTCAATCAAGATAAAACAGCAATCTAACAAACCAGATTCAAATAAGATCAGTCATAATAAGACAGTGTGAGTTATACAGGGCTTCAGATTAATTCAATAGGGAATTAAGGATGGTTACCATAATATATCCTGCTACTTTGGGGATAGCTCTCTGTGTCCTCAAATGTAGTACAAGTAGATAAA
>PVLA01019345.1:0-12460 GCA_004027455.1 Hydrochoerus hydrochaeris
TGAAACACAATGAAGATACTGAAACAAGGACAAGGAAATAAAACTTGGTTAGAGATGGAACTAGACCCTGTATCTCTTCTAGACAGGAGGAGATGAAAGAAACAACACCCACCACAAAGATGTTGGAACAGTCTTTTTGTCCCATGCTTTGTTCAACATGAGAAGATCACAGAATCTAACTCCAGAGGGAGAGCAGCAACCCAGAACCTGGTAAAATTTAGTGGGTGAGCCACTTTTAGAAGTGGGCTATCCAGTAACAATCCATCCCTCTTCAACTTGGCAAACAGACCTAGAAGTTTAAACCAGCCTCCAGATACAAAGACATGCTTATCTTTAACATTCTGTAGATTGAACATTATAACACAGCTTAACAATCCTTAAGAACCAGCATTGAGTCTATCAACATTATACTACATTAGTAGCATAACATTTTGTCCTTGGACTCCCAAAGAATCATGCACATCCCTTTCTGCAAAAGGCATGTAGTCCATCTACAAGAGTTGCCAAAGTCCTAACAGTTGTAGCATTCTTGCATGCCATTGTTTTCAATTTCTAGAGCTAAGAGTGATGGATTGGTTTTCAAATAATATTTATTAGATTAATAAATAAGTAAATAAAAATCTGTAAGAATTTAAATATATTCTCTTACCAGTTTTTTAAATTTTATTTTTAAAGAGGGTAAAATTAAACATAGAACAGAATAAAACAGATCATAAAAAAATGTAAGAGATACAGATTTCAAAGCAAGACCACCAGAGATCTTCACTGTCTATCATATTGTCTGTTGTTTTCTTCCAAATAGTTGTCCATATCTTCACATACAATGAATTCATACAAAATGAAATACTATAAAACTGATCAGAACAGGATGATGAAGGTATTTTAGGACTTCAAGACCAGACAATAGGGAAGTCAACAAGGGCTACCATAATGTCTCTCATTCTCTTCAAAATATCTGTCCATACCTTCATGTATGTTGAAATTAAACAAAACATAACAGACTAAAATCACTCTGAACAAAGAATAATAGTATTGCTGGATTTCACATCATGATGCTACGGAATCAGCACTGGATACCTTAGTGTCTCTTTTTCTTCATTGTAGCTGTTCATTTCATAGTGCATTATATAATGGACTCTCATAAACTGTTTAGAAGTTCTACTCATGCATGACTCCCTGCATGTATACCTATTCTCTCTCTATTAGAGGGAAAAACAAAACAAGACAAGACAAAACAAAGCAAAAAATTCTTAGAATAACACAAAAGTGAAAAAGACATATGAGCAACAATAGCAAAGAGCCCAGAACACTGACAATATACGCCTTCAAAACAAGCATAATTGAGCATAATTGGAGTATATTTCATATTGGAGTATGAGCATAATTGGAGTTGTTATTTTACATAATGATCTTCAAGAGTTACTCAGATCACCATACAATAATGTGCACCACTGTTCCAATTCTATGAATGTTAACTAGTTTGTTACAAGAAATTATAGCATATGTAGTACAATCATCTTAGCTATCCAAAGTATATTTATATAATTATAGAAATTTTTTCTTTTCCTTTCCTTTTTCTTTTCCTCATTTTCCCTGAGATAGTATTTTTCCCCCTCAAGCAGATTCTTAGACGTTCACTGTAATTATTGAGTTTTTTTTTGTATCTTATGTACTCTTACCATTTCTTACACTAGGGAGACCATATGGTATTTACACATATGAGTTTGATTTATTTTATTTATGAGTAAGTTGCATCCATTTACTTATAAACATCTCAATGTGATCATTCTTTATAGCAGAGTAGTACTCCATTGTATAAAAATGCTACATCTTTTTTATCCATTCCTCAGTTGATGGGCACTTAGGTTGTTTCCAAGATCTGGCTATTACAGATTGTGCTGCTATAAACATGGTGCACATACATCACTGTGGTATGATGTTTTCAGTTCTTCTAGGAATACACCTAGGAGTGGAATAGCTGGGTGAAATGAGACCTCCAAACCCAGTTTTTTGAGGAATCTCCACAGTGGTTGCATCACTGTTGCAGTGCAGTCTACACTCCCACCAACAGTGCCGAAGAGTTCCTTTTTCCCCACAGCCTCTCCAGCATTTGTTATTGGTAGTTTTCTTTATCTTGGCCACTATTTGTAGAGTAAGATGGAACCTCAGTGTTGTTATGATTTGCATTTCTCTAATGACCAATGATGCTGAACATTTTTCATGTATTTATTTGCCATTGTATTTCTTCATCTGAGAACTGTGTATTCATCTCAGATACCCATTGTTGGAATGTGTTTTGAATTTTGGGAATCTGATTTATTTTAAATTTATATGTTCTACACAGAAGTCCTATGTCTGTGGGACCATTCACTAAGATGTTTTTCCCAATTTGTGGGTTTTTTTTCCACTATGCTGGGGATTTCTTTTGATACGCAGAAACTCTTTAATAAGACATGATCCCAGTAATTGATTGTGGGAAGTATTTCCCTTGCAGTTTGGTTCTTGTTCATGAATTCTCTACCTACCCTTATGCATTCAAGATTTTTACCTACTTTGTCTTCCAACAGATTTAGTGTTTCTGTTTTAATATTTAGATATTTTATCCACTTAGACTTTACTTTACTACATGGTAATAGGCATGGGTCTAGTTTTAGTTTTTGGCATATGGAGAGCCAATTTTTCCAGAACCATTTATTGAAGAGACTATCTTTCTTCTGTGGACATGTTTGGCCCCTTTATCAAACATGAGGTTGCTGAGTGTGTTTGTAGTTGTAATTGTATCTTCTAATCTATTCCAATGATCTTCAGGTCTGTTTTTATCCCAGTACCATGCTGATTTTATTACAATAGCTTTGTACTATAACTTCAAGTCAGGGATTGTGATGCCTCCTGCCTTGCCTTTGTTGCTTAGAATTGCCTTTGCTATTGTAGGTCTCTTCTGGTTCCAGAAAAATTTTAGGAGTGATTTTTCTAGATCTGTGAGGTACGCTAGTGGCATTTTGCTTGGTGTTGCATTAAATGTGTATAACAATTTTTGGAGAATTGCCATTTTCACCATGTTTGTTCTTCCTATTCATGAACAAGGGATGTCTTTCCATTTTCTGAGGTCTCTTTGATTTCTTTTTCAGGATATTATATTTTTTCCCTGAATATATCTTTTGCTTCTTTTGTTAGATTAATCCCTAAGTATTTCATTTTGTTGGATGCTATTGTAAAAGGTGTGGCTTCTCTTATTTCTCTCTCAGTGGTTTTATTGTTAGTGTATAGGAATGCTATTGATTTTTGAGTGTTGACTTTGTATCCAGCTACATTACTAAATTTATTATACCTAGGAGTCTTTCAATGGAGTTTTGGGGGTCTTCTATGTAGAGTATCATGCTCTCTCTTGTCTAATTGCCCTGGCTAGTATTTCCATCACTATACTGAATAGGAGTGGTAATAAAGGACATCCTTGTCTTGTTCCTGATTTTAGGGTGGCTTTCAGTTTTTGGCCATTTAATATGATGCTGGATCTTGGTTTGTCATAGTTGGTTTTTATCATATTGAGGTAAAGACCATCTATTCCAATTTTCTATAAGTTTTTTATCATGCATAAGTGTTGGACCTTATCAAAAGCTGTGCATCTATAGAAATTATCATGTGGTTCTCATTTTTGGCTCTATTGATATGGTGGATTACATTGATTGATTTGCATATGTTGAACAATCTGCATTCCTGGGGTGAATTCCACTTGGTCATGGTATAATATTCTTTGATGATTTGCTGCATTTTGTTTGCCAAATTTTTATTGAGAATTTTTGCCTCTATGTTCATTAATTAGGGAGATTGGCCTGTAGTTCTCTTTTTTGGTTGTGTCTTTCTCTGGTTTTGATATTAGACTAATGTTTGTTTCCAGGAATGAGTTTGGAAGAATTGTTTCCCTTTCACTTTCACTGAAGAGTTTGAAAAGTGCTGGCATTAAATCTTCTTTGATTTTCTTGTAGAATTCCACAGTAAGTCCATCTGGACTTGGGCTTTTCTTTGTTGGTAAAGATTTAATTACATTTTCAATTTTGTTAATTGAAATTGAGTTATTTAGCACTTTTACATCTTTTGGATCCAGCTTTGGTAATTCATATGTTTCTAGGAATCTGCCCATTTCTTCTATGTTATGAGAAGCCTATGAGTGTAAAGGTTTTTGAAATAGGTATTGATGATCTGTATTTCCACAGGGTCTGTAGTGATTTCACCTTTTCATTGCTTATTGCATGAATTTGAGTTTTTTTCTTTCCTTTTTTAATAAGGTTGGTAAGAGGCCTGTCAATTTTATTTATTCTTTCAAAGAACCAACTCTTTGATTCATTGTACTATTTTCTTAGTCTCTATTGCATTGATTTCTGCTCTGATCTTTACAATTTCCTCCCTTCTTTTGGCTTTGGGCTTGACTTGCTCTTCTTTTTCTAGATGTTTGAGGTGTAGCATCAGGTTATTTATTTGTATTCATTCTGTTTTCCTGATATGCAAGTTCATTGCAATAAATTTTCCTCTGACTGCTTTCATTCATCCTACAGGTTCTGTTAAGATGTATTTGTATTTTTGTTTGCCTGTAAATATTGTTTAATTTCTTCTTTAATTTCCTCTGTGACCCACTAATTGCTCAGAAGTGTGTTATTCCATTTGCATGTGTTTGTGGTGTTTTTGTAGGTTTTTTTGTCATTAATTTCTAGTTTTGTGGTGCTATGATCTAATATGATGCATGGGATAATTTCAATTCTTTTTCTTTTACTTAAGCATGTTCTGTGGGCTAGGATATGATCTATTTTAGAGAACATTCTATGTGCTGCTAAGAAGAATGTATATTCTGATGTTGTTGCCTGGAACACTCTGTATACGTCTAAGTCCATTTATTCACAGGTGTGATTCAGTTCTGTTATTTCTTTGCTGATTTTCTGTCTAGTTGATCTGTCCCTTTGTGTGATAAAGTCTCTGGTTATAATTGTGTGCTAATTGTATTATTACTTATTTGATTCTTCATTTCTGTTAATATTTGTCTTGTATAACTGAGTGTTCCCAAATTTAAGATATTTAAGATTGTTATCTCTTCCTCTTGAAGTTTTCCCCTAACTAGTATGTAGTGGCCTTCTTTATTTCTTTGGATTATTCTTGGTTTAAAGTTCACATGGTCTGCAAACAAAATAGCTACTCCCACTTTTTTTGGGATCCTGTTGCATGGAGTATTGTTTCCCATCCTTTGACTTTCAGTCTATGAATTTCATTTTGTGTTAAATGTGTTTCTTGTAGACAGCATATGGTTGTATATTGTTTCTTGATCCATTCAGCCTGTATGTTTCTTTTAATTGGTGAACTGAGGCCATTTACATTAATAGGTATAACTGATATATATTGGTTTACTTTTGCCATGTTATCTTTCTGCTATTGATGCTTTACCTTTCCACTCTGTTTAATTGTTTGTCTTGCTTAGTGACTTTTCCTTATGTTTGTCTAGAATGTCTTTCAGTATTCTTTGCAGGGTTGATTTGGTGGTCATGAAGTTCTTCAGCTGCTCTTTGTCATGGAAGTATATTATTTCTCCATCCATTTTGAATGACAGTTTTGCCAGGTACATTAGTCTGGGTTGGAAGTCATTTTCCTTTAGGATCTGAAATACTTCATTCCATGCTTTTCTTGACTTCATTGTTTGTGTTGAGAAGTCCTTGTGATTCTGATAGGCTTTCCTTTATAGGTGCTCTGTCTCTTCTCTCTAACAGCTTTTAATATCCTATGCTTATGTTGGTTTTCTGGGATGTTGATTATTAAATGTCTGGGTGTAGCTTTATTTTGGTTATGGTTATATGGGATTCTATATGTTTCACTGATCTGTATGTCAGTTTCCATTCTCATGTTTGGGAAATTTTCAGCTATTACTTCTATAAATAGCCTCTTGATATCTTTTGTGTTGTCACCTTCCTTTTTGTTTATATTTATCAATCTTATCTTGTTTTTCTTTGCATCATCTTGCAGTTGTTGTATTGTTATTTCCTGGTTCCTTGTTATTTTTAAAAGATCTTTCCTTTCCTGTTCACTAGCTGCAATCTTGTCTTCAAGGTCTGAAATTCTATGTTCACTTTCCTTGAGGTGGTTTTGCCAAATTTCAATTGAAGTTTTGATTTCCTGTATATCTTATTGAAACTGCTTCATGCATTTTGTTTGTTTCTTATATTGTTCATTCAGCATTTCCATCTTTTTTGCATTGTTGCTCTAACTTTTAACTATGTCTTCCTCAGATGTGTGCAGCATTTCTTTCATTACATTCATCATTTCTCCTTTTACCTGGGAGACTATTTCTGATTGAGTTCTTTTATAGCTTCCCAGAGTTGTTTCTTTACTTCAGTTGTTATCACTTCAGGAATTTTAGGTGTATAGCCTATATTTTATTCTGTTTCCATGTCTCCTAGGCTTGCTTGGGTTCAACTGAAAGCTTGAGATTGCATTTTACTCTTTAGTTTACTCATTTTCTTATATTTCCATGTTTGAAACAATGTTTCCAAGCTTCCCCCATGTGCTGGGAATCACCTAGCCCACTTTTGGCTTCCAGGGCTGACTGCAGGCAACTGCTAGCCACTTAGAGTTTACTGGGCATGGGCCAGTTAGGCCAGGTCTGTCTCCCATGTTTCCTCCTGTGATCTGAGACACAGGGCATGGTCTTACAATCTGGGAGCAACGTTCCAAGGATTCCCTGTGCACTGGGATTCAACCCGTACACCATCAGCACCCAGGACTGAATTCAGGCCTCTGCCAACTGCTTGGAGTTCACTAGATGTGGGCCAGTTAGGCCTGCATGGACCTCTCGTGTGTCCTCCAGTGATTTCAGATGCTAGGAATTGTCTTACCACCTGGGAGTGAACTTCCAAGGCTTCCCTGTGTGCTGGGATTCAATCCACGCATGCTCAGGGCCCCAGCTAGCAGTTTTGAAATATAGGAGGTGTATCTATGACCAAACCATCTTGAAAACAGCTGATATCACCTGAAATAGAGGAGGAGTAAATTTTAGTGACCTAGCTTCCAGCATGATAATTATATGTAATGGTTAATTAATTGTGTCAACTTGAAAAGTTTAGAAGTTTAATGAAATGAATCATCAGGGGACCAAGTTGTTCACTTTTCAAACATCTCTTTCTGTGCAAGAGGGTGGAATGGGAGATGTGTGAGTTTTACACCTATCGTAAGACATAGTGTATTACACTACAAGGAAGGAAAAGAGACTTTCTCTTCCCCCTTTGTGTCTCTTATTGCTTTTTCTGTCTTCTTTCTCCATGAACTGTTGCCCCTCTGCCATCCCACCCTGCCCTGGAGCCAGCTGTCTATGAACTAAAAAACTGAAAAACTGTGAGTTAAATAAACCTTTGCTTCCTTAATTTTGGGAATGGGACATTTTGTCTCAGCAAGAGAAAAGTAACTAAGAAATTATAGTTAATAATAATGTAACATAAATTATAAGGTTCCCTTCTCTAATAAAAGTAAAGCCTCCAAAATTCTACACTAAACATTAAAAATGAGGTGAAATCCAAGATAGTCTATTATAATGAACATAAACTGTACTCTTCGATAGGTGGACTGAAGCTTGGTTTAACTCATAAAACAAAATCTCAGAGGCAAATTACAAGGACCAATGCCTCAAATATAAGCTATAGACACAAAACTCCTTTGAAAATCTTGCCACATATGAGCAGGTTTAAGAAAAGTGGACAAAAACATAACTATACTAAAATAATCCTCCAAGAGTTAACCAACATCTCTGCAATAATCTGGGAGGAATGTCATGTGACTTTTAAGCCATTCCATCAGGACAAATGAAGGAGATGCACAGAAAGATCAGTACAAATGGGCAAGTGAGGTGTCACATGGTGACTTCAAACATATTGTATTACACTAGAGAAGAATGGGAGGAGGAGGTGAGGACAGAATAAATGAAACTATCAGTTTGAGTTTTACAGTCAATAAGGATGGAATGTATAGTCCCCAAAATGTTTACTTTATTTCAGTTGAAACATAAGGCACCTAAAATTATAAAATCCCATATATAGGCTACATCTTATGAAGACTGGTGGCAAGTGTCTTCTATTTTAATTGTTTAGCATCTCTTCAACTTAAAATTCAATTATTTTACTTTCAATATGATGACAAATTTTTATACGGTCAACTTTTTATATCTGGGTTTCATATTGACAGATTCAACTAACAGTCTGTGAAAGATATTTGGAAAATTATTGTCACTCTACTGAGCATGCACAGATTTTTTCTTCACATTTTCCATAAAAATGCCTAAGTAGTAACAAATTATGTAGTATTTACACTGTTTAAATATCAGAAATAATCTAAAGATTGCTTAAATTATACAAAAAATATATTAGATGGAAATATCGTGATTTTTAGTAAAAACATTTGGGTATCTGTGGGTTTTGGAATGTGAGAGTCTTGCAGTGAAGGTCTCATGGACATTCAGAGAAAGCTGCACAATGTGTTTGCTTATTAAAGACCATGCGTCACAATCTCATTAATAATTTTTGTCTATCTTTCTTGAGTACATCTGTGGATAGTGTTCTGATTTCTAACTACATTGGAGAGTTTTTCCTATATATTTGTTGTACTAAGTTGAATGTGGTATGATTTTTGTTGTTTATCTACTTTTTTCCTGTTTAAATGTCTTTGAAAGTAGCATAATTTTGTTGTTCTTAATATGACAGTTATAAAAAATCGAAAGAAGTTTGACACAAAGTAAAGTGTTGTAGAACAGTCACCATTTCTCCAGGAAGTGTGCCAGAAGTTTAGAGCAGAGATAGTAGGATGGTACTTCTTTCACTATTTTATTTCTAAGTTTTTAAAATTAATTGGCAATAGTTATTGTTATTATTTTATTTTTCAGATTATTCAGCCAGAATTGCAATATAATACAATTCTATAACATTTCTGTTTTTTAACATACTGAAAATTAACTCTAGTATTAAAATTGATTAGTAATAAGAAAACTGTCAGGCGAACTGGATATGTCACTTGGTGTCCCCTGGGTTCTATTCCCAGACTACAAATATATATATTCCTGAAGAATTAAAGCAAAAAACAAAGGAGATAAACTGAAGTACAAATGCATATGATTGAGATGTTTATTTATGCCCTGAAGAAAAAATTCAAAAAGATATCCAAAGTAGAGAAGCAGAAAGTGACAGAGACTGACAGATAGATATTCCCAAGAATACACAGAAACACTCCAAAAGAGAGAGGAGAGAGGGAAGAGACACTGAGGTAGACACAGAGACAGAGACAGAGACAGAGACATAGACAGAGAGAGACTGCTGGGTGCAGCACAGCTCTTGGAGCTCTGGATGAGGGATGGTTGAGGATGAAGAAAAATAAGAGTCATGCTGCAGAAACCTAAGGTCAGGTGAAGTCTGCTCTCTGTCTCTGGTGAGAGAGAAGAGCTGCCCCATGACTGCAGCACATTTATATATACACTCAGGTGGTTATTGCTGTTTGAAACCCTTCTGCCTTACATGTTTGCCTGGCTCATCTCATGCACTTTGCATTCTTGGAGCTGGAACAACTTGCTCATATGGCTCACCTCAGGCCTTCTATGTTCCCAGGGCTGCCGTTGCCTTAGCCCTAAAAGTGTGATTAGTCTCTAGCTTCAGCCACTCACAATATGCCCTGTTCTGTTTTGTATTTGCAAGCAATGGGTGATCAAGTGGAGATGAAGGAGATGTGTTTGGAGGACTCTGTAGAAGGCCTTCTGATTCTTGAATCCTTTCCATTCTGAGTGAACTTACTTGTTTAGGCTAAAGATTCACAGTCCAAAGATTTCAGGTGTCTGTATTAAGAAAATTAATCCTATACAACACGTAACAGTAGTCCATTTCCAATGTAGCTGGAAATTGTCAGAAGTTGTTAGTGATTTGAGTTTTATAGCTAACATATTATTGTGCCATTGTTTTATATATGTTGTGGCTATACTTTTCTGCTGCATGTTCAAGACCATCTTAAAGTGAGAACTGTATGAATCAATTATTTTTTGTGATCTATCCAGGTCAGTGAAGTCTTCTCAGGATTTACCTTGGAACAAGGTACAGTACCTCTATCTTCTGTCAGTGGCAACTATTTGTAGGAGTCACAGCCATTGCTTGACCAAGTTGCTTTCTGTGAAAACTTGAGACAGTTTTGTCTCCTAAAGACTCTCTTTAGGCATGGTATACAGTGTTGATCACCTTCTTCTGGAGTACAACAATTTCTTTCATCAGAAGATTGAAGACAAATTGTAGGATGTCACAACACAGTTTCTCTTATGTCCTAGATCCTCACTGACCTTGGAGGACAAGAGCCAAAATATTGCCTGTCCTCCTAGCCCATCTCTCTTCCTATTTTTTTTTTGATCTC
This sequence comes from Hydrochoerus hydrochaeris, assembly GCA_004027455.1. NCBI lineage: Eukaryota > Metazoa > Chordata > Mammalia > Rodentia > Hydrochaeridae > Hydrochoerus > Hydrochoerus hydrochaeris. Next base: position 10,405 of record PVLA01019345.1, read on the forward strand.
TAAAACTCAGTTGTTGAACACTTGGAAGAGGTTAATGACATTACACTGTAATGAGAGCAATGAGCTTAATATTGTAAGTTTACCTGAATATCAAGTACCTTGAAATACAATGTAGAATCGTTATTTTCTACTAACCATGGTTATTCTAGTACTTCATTCCCTTTAGAATATTAACAGATCAAAGTGACACAGTTTTACACAAGAAAATTTAAAATCAAAAGATGTACATAATATTGTAACATGATAATCATGATGATGTTGTAATACACCTAAATTCACATTTCAAGCTCAAACAGCCTTTTTGATCAATCATCTCTATCTAGTACATAAGAAACTTTTACCTAACTTGTTGACCTTTAATGGAATGTCATTGAAGAAATTTGTGACATTGTCTGGACTGTTTAATGTCTAGGCTTCTCTATGTATACAGGTACATAGCACGTACATCACAAAAGTTTTTGTTAAAGGAGAGTTCTCAGTCTGAATGAAAGGTGTATCACCATAAACAATCCTTATTTTACATGTTGAAAGACATGTAGTGAAGGCATGAATATATTTAATATACCATGAGATTAATAAATCATCTTGGCCACATGAAAAGTTCTTTTTAAATTTATTTTTGTATCAAAGCATTTTTAACTTCAAAAATCTAATTGTCTAACTTTTAGAAACTTAATCTTTTGATGATGACCAATGTAAACACAGCACAATAATATATTTTAATAACACTTACTGTGGATGTGGAGATCAATGGGACCTCCCATTAATGAACAAGAATGTATGAGGATAGCTAGACTAATTTTTGATGACTTGTGAAAACTATATCACAATACTTAACATGTTTGTTTAGTTTTGAACAATGAGAAACTCTCAAGTCATAATACAACAATAAATATTAAACAACAATATGCATTACATTTATATCCACTTTTAACATCATTTTGATCATCTGGCAACTTTGGTGGAAGAATATCAGACAAATACTTCATAAATCCAAAAATGTTAGCAGAAAATTTTGTTCATCCCAAAGAAAACATCTAGGATTGGATAGACAAAGGTGCATAAGACAAATCTGTTTATAAAATTAGAGATCACTCAAATATATTTTGATCAAATTCAATTGTATTTTATTTAATTTTAAAGGAAATAAAACAGAACAATAAAACCAAAGAAACAAACTGTGATAGGACAGTTACTATCCACAATAGTTACTATGTTGCATATTATTATCCTCTAAACAGTAGCTCAGACTATCAATTTTAGGCTTGCAAAGTCAATCAAACAACACAAGAATTAGGTTGTTTCTTCACTTCAGTTGTTATTATCTCAGTTTCTGTTCCTCTGAATCAGCTGGTTGCATATGGGGGTGAGGGGTAGGTGTTCTTCTCTCCCAGCTTGTGTGTCAGCTATCACATGGTGGGGGCATAACTTCTTTCCTGTTTCTCCCTGGACAATACAGCCACTACTGGTGCATGGAGGGCCTATTTTTCTTCCTTCCTGCATCTCCCCAGCTGGCATGGCCACCACTGGTGAATGGCGGGGTGTGTAGGTTTCTTCTTATTTTTCCTCTCTGGCACGGTCACCACTGGCACATGGTGAGGGAGGCACTGCATAGCTTCCTTCCAAATTGAATTATACTAAGTCTTTTACAATTTTAGAAGTTTGTGATTATCAATAGACCAGTTAAAATTATTTACATTTCAATTAGCAGAAATCTCTTATAAGAAGAATTTGGAAGAAATAAGATATATATTTATGTGTGGAATACCAGCAACCTCTGTGTTCTTCTTTCATGTAGCTTCTAGCTCAGTTATCGACACACACTCAGACCTTCAATTCTCATTTTTGGTTACCATCTCCTGAGCATCCTGTGCAAATCTTTTTAATTGACCCATGGTCAGGCCTAGCCTCATCCTGGTCTACTGGCTGTGGTGTGGTCTCTGAGGCATCACTGCCACAGGACTGAGATTCAGCTTTTTGAAAGTTAGAACCTACTCTTTCTCCAGATCTGTGTCCAGGATACAGCTGGACAGCATGCACTGGCAACACCACAAAG
>PVLA01019346.1:0-12460 GCA_004027455.1 Hydrochoerus hydrochaeris
ACATGAGAAAACTGTTTGCTGGGTGTGCAGGAATTATAACCAATTGGCTCTTCTGAGCTGATTCCCCTCTTGGTTTGAGCTCGTCCTCTGTGCTCAGTGTGGGACCTGCTCTTCAGCCTTCATGGCATGAAAACAATGGTCCTCACAATTCTACAGGGAGGAGGTCTGAGACCAGGGGATGAAGACAAAGGCTGGCCCCAAGAGTGACAATATCCATCATCAGAGCTTGGCAGCTAAGGGCCTGTACTTCCCTCCAATCTCTCATAACAGACTGCACAATCAGTATTGCATGAAGGGGTTTGGAGTATTGGAAGTGTCAAGTTAGGCAGTGCACTGGCTCACAGACTCACTCTCTATTTACAGGGTGACTCTGGAGGCCCCCTTGTGTGTAATAATGTGGCCGAGGGCATTATCTCATATGGAAATGAGAATGGAACACCACCAGGTGTCTACACCAAAGTCTCACATTTTCTGCACTGGATAAAGGAAACCATGAAACAGAGCTGACTGCATGGAGCAAACTAAGTTCCCTCTGTAAACAACTGTCTTTCCTTGAGCTGAGTCTAGAATTACTCTAGAGCAGATGTCAGCAACTAAATAAATGTTTCACTTCAGTAAGAAGTCTGGTTTGTTGTTTGCTCACTTACTTTGATTCATGGGGACCAACTACATGCTAATCAGCCAGTGACACAATTCTGATGATTTCTGACTCCTCCCCTCCTTCTCCACTCAATACCTTTCCAAACCCCATCTCAAACCTGTTAACCAGCTCCTTCTTATACACTTAAGTTTCCCTACAGCCTCTCTTTTTGCAAGTTAAGCACCAACTGAAGAAAAGGTGGACATCTTTCTTCCTGGGGCTCAGAGAGAACTTGTGACCTCTTTATGTGTCACACACAGAGGGAAGGGGGGATAATTTCATGGGTTGTGGAGATCAGTCAGGCACCACTGAGGTAACCACTTGGCCCCATCAGGCTAGGTAGGGGAAGGGTCTTCTTGAGCAGGACATTTCTCTCCCACAGGGTTAGGGATACACAAGGAGTGCAGGGTAACCTGAGTGACTAGAGAGGACCTGAAATTCACTCTCACTTGAAATTCCTTTCTTTCTCCTTTATCTTTTACAACCAGGCTAACCTTGGCTTCCAGTCACCTGGCTGCCCATTGTTATCCCTCCTAGAGTCATCACATTCTACCAACTCCTGTCCTTACTAGGCCACACTCTTTCCACCTTTTACCTTCCTGAAATCCTCCCACTCAGAACATCAAAGCCAGTCCCCTCTTTACAAGTTAATGATACCTAGTTTCCACCCTGGGTTTTGGCCTTTATTTTGGTTAGCCATTGTTCCCACTGGACTTAGGACCCCCTTGATTCCCCCCAAATACAGATACTCCTTGAATTCTCTATTCACACTATGAGTTGCATTGGACTTGGTCGTTTGAAATTCATTTATTAGAATTCCAATAATTTTCCTGGGATTACAAATATAAACTCCTTCCAACTGTGACTAGACTGGAATAGTTTCTTTATAAGTACCAACAAAGGGCTAGGCTAGGGGCTGGCATTTTAGCTCAGCGGCACAGATACTTGTCTGGCAAGCACAAGGTCCTGAGTTCAATCCTAGGTACCAAATAAAAAATAAAGTGCTGGGCCATAGGGTCTAGGTTGAAGATAATCACAGAGCCCAGTGAAACTGGCAGTGTCACAGACTTTCCAAATTAACTCCCTCTGCATCCTCCAGATGTTCCATGAGGCCTCTGTGGGAAATCTAGGAAATAAAATATCTTATTTATATTTCTGCTTACAGTTTCTATCAATAGTATCACATGATACTTCAGAAATGTATGAGATTTAGAAATGACCTTAGTAATACAGTTTTCAGATGTGAAGTTGCTAAATGATTCAACAGAGGAGCTTTTCATGTGGGGAGTGAGAAGCTGACAGGTGAGAAGCTAATGATGCAGCCTTGCTTTCATTTGTTTGAAAAGTAGCAAAAATAAATATCACTGTACAAAATCAAATTGTAAGAAACACACATATCCAATCAGCCAGCTGAGAACCATAATCACTGTCAATACTGCAGTGCCTGCCTCTGCAGAATCAAACTTGAGTCAGGGAGGCTGCCACAGAAGCAAAATGGAGAAAAACCTCCAATATTTAGGCCATCATGGTTAGTGCTACATCCACGATGTCTAGTATTACTCCAGTTGGTCCTTGTTGAGAATTTCTTAGCTTAGAGAACACAAAGTGTGTGAGATATTGTTAAACAAAAGTCTCTGTGGGTGCTGGGTTTACCTTGCTCAGCACTCCTAGCAGCTCTGGCTGCAGGGTCATGTCACTAATACACCACACTGCCTGGCAGAATTTGGCTCAAACCTAATGCCTCTATGTCCCAAATATACACAATACTATATTCTTTTGTGACACAGACTTAAATCTCACTCTGAGATCATGTAATTCTCAAAGTATGTATATATAATTTGGAATGATTAACTAAAGCTAATCAACATAACCAATAGTTTAATACTTATGAATTTTTTAGACTCAGAGCATCTGATATTTGTTCTTAGCAACTCTGAAATATGCACTCTTAAGTATGGTCACTGTGATGTACAATAGACATCTAATTCTTATTTCTCTTGTGTCTAGCTAAAACTTTGCACCCTTTGACCAACATCTCCAAATTAGTGGTGACAGTGTCGTTTTCAACTAAACCACTCCAAAAAATGCTAATAAAGCTCCCTAGAAGGATGACACCCATCAAAACCAGAAGAGCACAGGTATCTGGAAGGTCATAGGGCTTGAAGCCCATTCCTCCCTCTACAGTTGCTCTGTCTGCTCTGACCTGGGCAGCCTTCCTGGGAAAATGACACCGCTCCTCCTCCTGCTGAGCTTTCTGCTGCCCCTTGAGGCTGGAACAGGTGAGCGCCATCCCTATTCCAGAGGTCTGAGCTCATCCCACAAAATCCTCTGACTTTCCTTCCAGCTTTGGTTTTGAATTTTCCTCTCTCTCAGCCAGGAGTTCTCCAACACCCTGATCCGACTCCAAGCCCAGACTCACAAATCTAAAGCTGGCTGGAACTCCCAAGGACAGGAAAACAAGGGTGCTCTCAAATGATTTAGTAGGTGTTAACCTCTCCACAGAATTTTCTGCATTACCTGGAAAGTGAGTTGTCCTCAGAAAAATATTTTAAAAAAACAACATAAAGCAGAGAATGTGAAGTAACAAAAGTAAGTAATTAAGCAGTGTTACTCAAAACCAGAACAGGGCAACTCAGAGCAATAGGCTGTGGGGGAGGGGCATCACAGGACCCACCTGCATTATCAGCTGCTGACCACGCCACACCCAGCCCAGAAGAGAATTTCAGGGTGCACCTAGTGTCAGAGGTGCATGATGACTGCATCCACTTTTCCATTACCTTGGCTCCACTTTAGGTCTTTGCAGCTTCACTTTAAGGATCTTCTCTGCCTCTGCCTTGCTGGCTTCCCAAGTCTCCCTGTCTTGGGTACACCTTCCTCCAAAAGTTTTATGGCCCTCAATCCCACCACACTATACTGGCCCATCAAGCACTGATCAAAAGTTGATTAGAGATCAGTTATACAGCCTAAGACAACTCCCGAGAACACAGAATGTGTTTGCTCTAGACTAAGATTTTGGAAAATCTAATTTAATAATCTCATAGGTAGGGTGTTAGAAAGTGCCACCAAAAATTAGCAGAAATTAACAGAAGCCCAAAGAGATTGGAAAGACTCAGTGAGAAAACAGGAATGAAGGCAGCTGTCCTGTATCTTCTGGAACTATAACACTCAGCAGACCTGATCTCCCCCCATGCATGTGTCCAAGGTACAAAGTAGAAGAGCAGCACTATCCTTACTTTCTCAGAACTGTTTGGGTTTAGAAAAAGTCATTCTGGCTCCAAAGAATGCAGCCTGCACAACCTAAGATGAGTCCCCCCTGCTGGGTACAGAGCACTCCAGATCCCAACCTCACCCCTCACTTCCCCAGTCTTCTCTCTTGACCATGCTGCTCCCAGCAACCCCATCTTCAGCTTTTCTTTTAGAAGAGATTATTGGGGGTCATGAGGCCAAGCCCCACTCCCATCCCAACATGGCCTTTGTCCAGTATCTGGATGGTGAGAGGAAGAACAGATGTGGTGGTGTCCTGGTGCGAAAGAAGTTTGTACTGACAGCTGCACACTGCAAGGGAAGGTCAGGAGGAACAACCAGCCCACATCTGCCAAGAGCCAGAAAGGGCCTCTGTCCTCCACAGGGACTGCAGTCTTAGGGACTCCTGGGGTTCACAAACCCATAAGAACTCATCAGAAAGTAGGAAAGGAAGGAGGATCAAACGTTTCAGCCCAGTATCTGAATGTATGATAATTACCTTTATAAAGTATTCTAAAAAAATTAATAAATCTGAGGCTGAAAAAATAAAAGGGAGATGAAGGAAGGGGAAAAAACAAGGAAATTGAATGTGTTACGCACATGCACTAATCTCTTGCAGTGGATGTAATCATTGTAAACTGCAAACATGTAGGTATATGACTCCAAAAAATGATTCTGCCAAGCCTTGTTAAATTACCTACTTAGTGAGACCCTGTTTAAAAAATAAAAATAACTTAAAAAGGACTGGGGAGCAATAGCTCAGTGCAAAGAACAGTGTTCCACTCTAATTGCCTTAAAGAAGGAAAGAAGACTTGGAAAATGAGAGGCTGAGAAATAGAAGAGGCAAATTTTGGAGTCAGATTATGAGATTACAGAACAAGTGACACAGGCAACAAGACATAGGGACTACACCGCCAAGTAAAGTAGGTGTAAGCCTGCTCCGCACAGCTCCTCTGTGGTTTCACAACCCACAACCCATGATCCTCTCTGTACAGCTCAACGAGTGTCATCTGGGGGCCCACAACATCAAGAATCAAGAGAAGACCCATCAGGTCATCCGTGTGAAAAGAGCCATCCCACACCCAGAATATATTCCTGAAACCTTCTCCAATGACATCATGCTGCTGCAGGTAATGCAAACCTTCCTGCTGCTCTCTGTCTTCTCATACAGCGTTGTCACTCCCAGTGGGACCCTGTTTTTCTCCTCATTGCCATCATGGCCATCACAATGTCTAGGCCAAGAAGGCATAGGGTCTATGACATAGGCTGATCTGGACTCTCTTGCTTATTCCCCATCAGCTGGAGAGAAAGGCCAAGCTGAATAAAGCAGTGCAGCCCCTCAGACTGCATGAGGACATGAGACAGGTGAATCCAGGTGACACATGCCTTGTGGCAGGATGGGGGAGAATCACCCCATCGGGTCCATTAGCAAGCACACTGCAAGAGGTGCAGCTGACAGTACAAGATGAACTAAAATGCAAATCTTCCATCCCTGTCTACTCCACTCTCACCAAGATTTGTGTGGGAGACCCACGGAAAACAAAGACAGGTTTTAGGTGAGGTTTCCACTGCCTATAGAGATACAACCCAGGAAAGAGGAACTTGGTGGGGAGATGTCAGTGGCCATATTCCATGCCCTGAGTCCAGAGTTTGAAGGCCTGGGTTCCCCAATAATGCAGTGTTTAAACCATTCCCTGGGTGGATAGGAGTAGAAGGTGGGGAAATAGCAGTAAACTGAATTCAGTATAATCACTAGGGTATTTCTAGGATTGCACAGAAATGTTCAAGTAAGTTAACATTGGAAAGTAAAGTTGGGGTAAGGCTAGAGCCTCTGGCCTGAAGGAGGCAGCCAAGCCTGGCCTGCCCTGATCTCATGCTCACAGCCCCCTGACAGAGGCCATCCACTGTGGTGAGGTTCAGAGAGCACTACCAGGAGAAGGCCTATTCCATGCATTCCTTCTCTGTCCACAGGGGACTCTGGGGTTCCCCTCGTGTGTAACAACATGATCCAAGTCATTTTCTCCTATGGAAAAAATGATGGGAAACCCCCAGGAGTCTTCATGAAGGTTTCCCACTTCCTGCCCTGGATAAAGAGAATCATGGAGCACTTCTAATAGCAGACATAAGATTGATCTCTTCTGTGCATCATCCTCTTTACTGAGGCAGAAGAAAGAGTCCCGTGAGCATGGGCCACTGTGTGATGACAATAAAAGGACTGTAAGCATGACTGTGGCTGAAGTCTTATTTATTCCCTGAACCCCACTGAGCATGAAGCTGCACTGCTGGCCATTCAGGCTGTGGCTCCCTCTTTTCTCCTCAGCTCTCCTCTTCCCTTAACTCCATCCCATACAATTCTTCATGATTGCTTCAGCACATGTGGTGTAATGCTGAGCTCTCAAATGTGGCTGGCTCATGGCACAGTGGAGAATCTTCAGCATTAGGAGGTGTCATCTTACACAGGGTCCCACATCCTTATACTCCACCTTCCAAATATAAATCTCTCTGCTATAGGAATGTCTTACCATCTCTAAGCTAGCAACCTTCATGAGGCCCCAACAATTTGGCAAAGATTAGAGTGGGGCAGTGGAGAGGGGTAGCTCTAGAGACCCAGGAGGCCCAGAGCAATCACTTTCCTGTTTCCAGTGCTTCTCTTCCCAGTGGAGCATGTTTCTATGGCTTAGGAGGCTGAGATGGCCCTCAGGACGACCCAGGTCCCATTTTCTGGCCTGCAACAGGCCAGCACAAATTTCAGTCCACTTCCTCCCTCACTGTCTGGCCTTTCCACACCAGCCCGTTTCCACCTCAGTGCGTCTGGCCACCAGCTCTTTTCCTTTCCAGTTCCCTGAAGAATTCCCAACTCTGTGTGGACTCCCCTCTATCGGCCAGTTCTAGAAAACCTGGAACTCTCCATGTTTACCTGGGCAGATCTGGTTGTGCCATGTTCCAATCCAACATTCTCCAAGGGCTCAGGAATCACCTCCTGTGAAGTCAGTGCAGTCTCAGCCCTGTCAGCCTGGCCTGGCTTGGAGTTCAGTCGCTCTCTGCTGGCAGGCATGGATTATTGCATTCTGTGAGTTAGCCTAGGGAAGCAGGACAGGAAGGATCACTTTTCCCCCTATCAGCAAACACTCTTCTGGTCTGTCTCTTTGTAGCAGACACATAATAGGCACTAGTCTCACCTTTGCAAATTTCCTCTAAATATCCCCAAGTTCTCTCCTTCCACCAAGGCAGATCAATTTACACAAATAGATTTATATTGGGAATGCACTAGAAATCTTACTTTGAAAAACGTTAAATTCTTTGTATTCTGCCTTGGTTGGACATAAAAATGTCACATGCATGCTATTTTTGGCTCCAGAAGAGCAGTGTGTGATACTGGAAGAGCCATGGAGGTGCTCATATCCTGAGATAGCCCATGTGTGGCCACTGGAATCTGGGCTCAAAGGTGTGGGAGGGGACAGGAAATTTATCCACACTGTATCTCAACCCACAAACCTTCAAATGTTTCAGTTCAGATGTGAGACAAGTGTGACCTACATGATCTTATTTAGGATCCCATATCACTCAAACAGTGCTACTCTTGAGGATATGTGACACAAAACTCATAATAGTTATGCTTAATCAAGTGATTCCAACATCAAAAAGACTTCCTGTTATAGGATCAAACATTTTAGGGAATAATAGCAAGAATTGCCAAGTGAGATTGCATGGATTTCAAAACCTTTGCACAACAAAGGAATCTACAGAGTGAAGAGTAACAGCCATGAAATCTTGGGAGAAAATCTTGACAAGCTACTCTTCTAATGTAGGGTTAATATTCAAATGTATAAAGATTCAAAAAACAATACAGAAAAAGAAACAAACTGGGTGTGGTGGTGCATGCCTTTAAGCCAAACATTCAGAAAGCTGAAGCAAGAGAATTGCTGTGAGTCTGAGGCCAGTCTGGGCTACAGAGTGAGTTCAAAACTAGCCCGAACTATATAGCAAGACCCCATCTCAGAAACAATAAAAACCCAGTTGGTAAGTGGGCGGGTGAACTGAATGGATACTTCCCCAGAAAGGAGAAACAAATGGTGAATAAGTACATAAAAGTGTGTGCAACATCTTTAGCCACAAGAGAACTAAGACAAAACTACATTAAGATTCCATCTGCCTCCAGTCATAATGATTATCAAATAATAAATGTTTGTAAGTAGTGCGGAGGAATGTAAATTAGGATGTCACTATGGAAATACATATTGTAACTCCTCAAAATATTGAAAACTGTACCATACTGTAGATAAATTATTATAGATCCAGCATACTCTAGAGATACCTGTGTACCTATGTTTATTGCAGGGCCATTCACAATAGCTAAGCCATAGGAATAGCCTTGGCCCTCATCTGCTGAATAATGGATACATACAATGTGGCATATATACACACTGGAGTATCACTGTAGCATAAAACCAAAAGAAATCATTTCCTGAAACTGGAGATCATTGTGTTAAGCAACATAAATCAGAATCAAAATGAGAATATAGCATGTTTTCTGTTAAATGTGGAAAATAAATAAAATGACATGAAACTAGAGGAGAGACTATTCAAGAAGAATAAAATCAATGAGAAAGGGGAATTAGTGGAGGAAGAAACAATCAAAGTATTCTATATGCATATACCCATTCAGGATAATACATGCAATAATAAAAAAGATAGATGAACCTCTGTTTATAGTGGTAACTTGCATGTTCGGACTAAGATTGACATGTCTATTCTTTAGTTTGAATTTATGTTATATTCCTAATTTTATAATTATTGAAGTTCTTCAAAATATGTTGTCAAAAAGATGCATTAAGTAAGTTGATACATGTTACACTAGCCCTGCCTTCTGTCAGAGGTAAATTTTTACAGATAAAATGTAACCCAATAGTTTATTTATTGTTCACTCATAGTCTAAAATGAGTGTTTTTGATTAGTAGATGTCCTCTTTTACTTTCAGTTTTCCTGCTTTGCACAATAACTTACAGTCCCCCATGATTAAGGGCCTCAGGCTCAGTTCCCCAAAAGATCGTTTTCCAGTTTCCCAGTTTATCTGCTACAAAGCTCATTGGGGCAAGATGAATCTGTATGATGAAACATGGGAGAATGTGATGGTTCAAGTCTGGAAGGTACCCGCGTCATATCTATTCACATCCATTTCCTTACTATCAAGTTGCACACATAGTTTTGCAGTGTATATTTCCTCCTAATTTTAGAATGTAAAAATTTCTTCATGCCTTTAAATAGCCTTCTAAAATACCACTTTTAGTGACCTGAGAGTATATTATCCCATGAATGTATCATCGCCTATACTTCTTTTCTTCTATTGTTGAGTATTTGGATTATCTACTCATTTTGACAAGGGAGTCTCAGGGTATATGCTCACTTCCTCTTCCATTTCACGATACAGCAAGGCCCAACCTTGCAAATGATGGCCAGGCAGGACTAGTGGTGTGGAAAAATCCAAAGCAACAATGATGATAAAACCCAGCAGTAGGACCCTCAGATCATGGACCTTCTCCACAGAGGAGGCCACTTCCCCACCTGCCCTTCCACCCTCAGACCCTGACCTCCCTTGGAACCCAGACTTCATCCTCAGACCCGAGACCTCTATTTCAGACCTCACACCTCCATCTCAGAGCCCAGAACTCCACTCAGACCCTGGATCACCACCTCAGAGGGAAGCCACATCTGCACCTGCCCTCCCACTCTTGGACCTCAGACCTACACCTCAGACTCCAGACCTCTGGCTCAGAGAGCAGCTGCTTCTGTGCCTAACCTCACAAACTTGGGGATCCCCTCCCACCTCCTCATCCTAGTTTAGCTGTTGATATTTGGCTTCCTTTCTTCTTCCCAGAACCTTGGACTGCAGTATAATAACCTTGCTGGTTTGAGGACAGACTCAGTAACCCTTCATCCAAACAGACCACCTCAGCAGGCTTCTGCCAGTGTGGTGAGTTTGCCCATAAATCAGAGGTCTTCAGTGGGTAAACACGACCAGTAGTGAAGTCCTTTCCAGCTATACAACCTTGGAAATCACAACAAGAGTGTGAGTGAGTCCTTCATCCACATGGAGAATATCAGGTGGGTTGAGAAGTGTAGCAATAAGGCCTCCCCCAATATGAAGCAATTTAAAAGGGCTTATGAGACACCCAGAGACATAATTGGGTCAAAGGCAAGACAAACACTATAGACAGTGATATCTGGTGGATTGATTTCATTGTGGTACCCAGCAAGTGGACAAACGTCAACCATACAGTAGCACCCTAAGATGTGCACTATTGACACTTGACACTATTGATATTGAAAAACCAAATATTAGCCCAAAATGTGAAAATGACAAAATGAAAAAGCAAAATGCAATCTCAAACATCTAGTCCATCAGGAGCAAGTATAGGAGACATTAAAATAGAGGACTTTAAAAGTCATATACCTTAAATCTCTAAAAAGCTACCAAGTGTAATAAAGAAGCAAATCCATGGGCCATAGGGGAAACCAAATTAGAAACAGTTTTTCAAGAAAAGACAGAAATGACAACTTTAATAAAAGAGCTGCTCAGTATATGTAGAGAAGACATAGATTGAAAAAGTACAGAAGAATGTGAATCTGACTGAAACCTTGAATGAACAATATGGAAAACAAGCAGAACACATGAAATAAATTCAAACATATATTCAAGAAAAAAAAATTCTATTGAAAGGTGACAAAACCCTTTAAATGTAGCTGAGGACAAATTTTCTGAACTTGAGGACAGGATTGCAGCTAGTGATTATGAATGGATAGAACTTTTAAAAACAACAAGGCAGCATGAAATGACAATTCAACAGCTTCAAAATGATGCCAAGAGAAACAATATAAGGCTGGTAGTCATCAATGACGATGCAGGAGATAACATGAATGAATGACATCAGTAAGCTTTTCACACAAACAATAGCAGAAAATGTCCCAAACACAGGGAAAGAATCTGATATACAGGTAAGTGGGGCATATAGAATACCAAATAACCACAAGCAACATAAATCTACACCCAGTCATATAATAATTAAGATCATAGACATACAACAGAAAAACAGAATATGAAATATGTTAGAGAAAAGACACAACTCACCTGTCAAGGAAAGCACATTAGAATCATGGCAATTTTTCACACAAATCCATATGTCAAGATGAGCTTGGAGTGAAGTATTTCAAGATCTGAAAGAAAAAAAACTTTCAAAACAGATTGATATACCCTGAAAAACTTTTTTTGAAATTTAATGGAGAAATAAGATACCTCCATGACAAAGAACAACACAAGAAATTCATGTCCATCAAACCAACCCTACAAAGAGTACTGAAAGTCATACTATATAGAGATTAAAAAATGACCACAATCTCCAGAAAAACAACAGAAAGAAACCACCACACAGGGCAAGAATTTAAACAAAGAAGAAAAGAAGAAAACCAACAGCAGGAAAATAACATGACAAAGTTGAGCCAGTACATAGCACTTATATCCATTGATGAAATGGCCTCAAAGAAAAGAAATATTTGGATAGAATGGATCAAGAAACAAGATCCAACAATATGCCATATACAAGAAAGATATATGACTCAAAAGGAAGCTCATAGATTAAAAGTCAAGTGATGGGGGATTGTAAAAATATAGCTGATCAATAAGCAATAGGATACAGATCCTCCCTGAAAGAGACAACTCATGCCAGAATAAAACATCCTGGACAGGTCTGAGCAGAGGGAGATGGATCATTTCAACCCAGGAAGAAACTAAAGGCAAAAAAGCTGGTCAAATATGCAGTCCTGGGGCTACCATTGCAGAAGCTAAGATTAGTGGCCATGACAATCTTCCCACAGCTCCTGAATTCATGCTGTAGGGAATGGCCCAAACTTGTGCAGCCACGACCTGTCCAAGCCAACAAAAAGTGTGCCACTGTGATTAGCCAGTGTCATGTTGAAGATGGAGGTCAGTGAGCCTAACTGAGGACAGAGCCAGCAAGGGACGTGGATTAACCTGCAATGAGTTCTGGGAATAAGACCTCCCCACGGAAAGGGGTGACCAACTGGACATGTCCGAACTGGAGAAGGTTGGCCTGAACTAGGTATGACAGTGACTTCAGTTGGTTGTTCCCTTCCCAGAGAAGATTGCTGGGATCTGCTTGGCCTGGGTCATGCCCCTCACTGGGACTGAATAAGTCATACCAAATTGATTCCCTAAGTGCAGCCCACACTAACCCAGTAAAGGCCTGCCAAAGGTTTACTGGCCTGGTGGGGAGAAGCTAGCATATGCTGCCGCTGCTTGCACCTCAATGACCAACAGAAAACTGCAGAGGGCAGGAATCCCTAGCCAGCATGCTTCTGATGAACAATAAGAAAAGGTGCTGGGACCATCAGTATACACCTATATGGAAGAAACCAAAACATGACAAGAGAAAGAAACAAGAAAAATCCCCCATCCACCAACCCTGAGAACATTGATCCAGGAGAGGTAAATACAAAAGAGATTGAGGGCAGTAAACATGCAACATCAGACATAGCATGAATGTACATAAAGAGATATCTTTG
>PVLA01019347.1:0-12417 GCA_004027455.1 Hydrochoerus hydrochaeris
AAGACATGTAATCTCAGCCCTTGATGGGCTGAGGCAGGAAGGTCACTGCAAGTTTGATTCTAGCCTGGGCTATAAAGTGAGTTGAAAGTCGGCCTGAGCTGCATAGTGAGACTTTGTCTCAAACAGACAAAAAATAAAAATAAAAAATAAAATACTGACTCAGAATACTCTGGGCATTTCTATAATGAAAGATGCATATAATTACACACTTGTCAAAACCTATAGAATGTTGTAATCTGTGATTGAACCCCACTGTGAACTATGGAGTTTGGGCCATTAATGATGATGTGTTGATGTTAACACCATTGTACCTCTGTGGTGGTGAACTGTGGAGAGTTTGAGAATTTATGTGTGTGTAGAGGTAGGAGAATATAGAAATTCTCTATACCTTCCCCTTTCTTGTAGTATTCACTGAAAACCATTCTAAAAATGAAATCTGTTGTAACAATAAAATATTTAAAAGAAAGAAAAAACAAACACAGTAGGTCATATTAAAGGGCCTGAAGTGGAGAAATCTGAGAGAATTTTAAACACAAAATAAATAATTGAAAGAATACATATGCACATAATAAAATATATTAAAAATAAATGAAAATGTAAGAATGAAACATTACCCCCTTACATTAGGTACTAGCTCATAAGTATAGAAAAGTGATGGAACTTATGTACTAATAACAGTGGTCATGACAAACTCCATGGATCAAGAAAAGAGGAGGAGAAAGGGAAAGGAGGAGGAGAGAAAGGAATTTAAATGTGCAAGATGCAATATATATCTACCAGTTCGCCAAAGAAATGTAATTATTATGTACCACACAAATCACCAATAAAATTTTTTCAAAGGAATAGTGGACTGATGTTAAGGCAAAAGGAGTCTGGGAGAAGGACACCTAAATGTATATGGTTTTGCATATATTTGGATTCTTAAGATGATAAAAATGAACTACTATTAATTGTGGTTATTGTGTTCCAACTCATGAATATAAAAATATTGCTTAATCACATACATTAAATGACTGAATTGGGTGGGTATGGGGTATAAACTTTAATCCCAGCACTAGGGAGACAAAAGCAGGAGGGATCACTACAAGTTCAAACCTAGCCTGGGTTACATAGTGAGTTCAAGTTCAGCCTAAACTGCACAGCAATATCCTGTCTTTAAAAAACAAGAAAGAGAGAAAGAAGGAAGAAAGAAAGAAAGAAAGAAAGAAAGAAAGAAAGAAAGAAAGAAAGAAAGAACAAGACAAGACTTAATTGTAAGGTTTGGAAATCATCTCAATAAACCTGTTAATTTTTTTAATCCATAGATAATAAAATCAATGAGTGAATGTATGAAGAGGCAAAATATATTTATGGTGTCAAAAAATGTTTCTCCTCAAACATGTTCACTGTGAAAGAGAAAATAATCTATGTTCAATTAACCTAGTGAACATACTTTTGCCAAGTATTCCTATTGAACATCACTGCTTTGGGCATTATATCTCTGATCAGAAGTATAGAGGAAAATTTCCAGGCAGAGTTTCTGATTCTCTGAGTATGGTTGAAGCCAAAAATCATCATTATTGGTTATTATGCAGGTAACCCTAATAACTTCTCTCCTTCAAATGCTGGGTTTTGGTTACCCTTTAAGCTTGGAAAATTGTTAAGTCTGTGCACTTCCAGAAAGTGCCTGCAGCTACCACTTTTGATATCTGAGTTTGTGTCTTTCTGAAATTATGCAGAAATTCTCTTCTGCCTGGAAATCCTGCTCCACTCTACCAGAACAAATGTTTCCCTCTGAGATTTGCCATCAGTAGACCATACAGCATCCTTGGTTACCTTTATGAGATTCTGTGTCTTTAAGATTCTGGGAATTTAGCATCGTCTGAAGCAAGTCCACTCGGTGCTAGAAGAAAGAGAAATTTCAAAAACAGAAGGTCCATGAAGTCACAAGAAAATCAGGAGCATAGAAATATACCTCCTTTCTCAATATGGTCCTTCTAGTCCAAAAGACTAGTACTGAGTCATCAGTGAAGGACACTGTCTGTATACCTTGGAGAATAATATGCTTCCTAGACAAAAAACAGCTATAAACCCAATGACTTTTGGCCTTTGCCCTCCCAGATTTACACTCGGTTTCCAATCACAGATTGCTGGCCAGACCGTGACTTATTTCTTTTCCAAGAAGAGCTCATAGACTCAAATACTTTCTGTCCTCTTCCCTTAATTATTAAACCAATGGGCCACAGATTTATTGGCTGCAAATTCCAGTGTTCATTGTGAGGTCTGTGTAATCATCTTCAAATATTCAACACTCCCAGAACAGTACAAATTTCTCGCAAACACATATCCTGTCTTCTTGATCTGCTGACATCTTTGTTTCACCTGAAACAAAGCCAGGTTACCTAGCACAAAAAACCTAAAATAGACCTCTGCACATACCAGGCTGATAGATAAATTCAAATTTAATACAGACTGGGCTCTACCAGGCCCACTGATAAGAGCTTCCACTGAACAATGTGTCATGTAAGAGCCTTAGAACTGAAATAATTCTCTACTGATATAATACCTAGGGACTTAAACTCTCAGTAACTATAATTTTTAAACAATGTTTTTATTCTTTAACAACTTTTTGTAGTACTAGGGGTTGAACTCAGGACCTTTTTACTCTTTAACAATTTTTTGAGAAAAGGAATGTTATAAAGTTCTTGTTTAATCAATTCTTCTGCCATGATACACTAAATTGCATTCCTACTTTTCAACGTTAAAGCCTCTCTGACTAATTTTCATGCAGACATCTCCACCTCCACTTTCTTATTTCCAGGAAAACTTAAAAACTCTGCTGCTCTAAATCTAAATTCTCTATTGAACAGAGAAGTGTACAGATCACATGTATTCAGCCTGGAACACTATTAAAATATTAACATCCTCACATCACCACCACAATCACCACCACATTTTACCTTCTTGTTAGATTCCAGGTGATTTTCTTTCATCATTTTTACAAATTTTGTGAAAAATATCAAAGAATCTCGTGGAAAGTAGAGATATTTAACATCTCACACAGTTCAGTAAGGAATGGAAAGATTACACAGAAAAGAAAATATAATCTTTAACAAAAATACAAAATTTACTTTTTTCAATTATGCTTTCCTGAAACAATCAAAACACTAAAAGTCATCAGTCTCAACCAGGAACCATTTGTTGTCTGACACATGGGCTCAGGACGTCAGTGGGGACTGAGCAAGGGAATGTCACACCGAAGGCCACCAACATCGTGATGAGATCAGTGACCCCTTCTTTATTTTGGAGTGACCAAAGGAAGGTTAAATTTCCTAACTTCTTGCCCTTTTATCTATTGGAATAGAGTCTTTTTGGGTAAACCAGACCACGATGATTTTGCTAATGATGGTGTTTGAGAAATTGCAGTCAGTATAAACTAATTCACCATGGAGTAAAGCCCAAAAATCAAGAACACAAAATTGGAAAATTCATTAATTCATGCAAGTTAATTGGCAACCTCTGAAACAAAAAAATGAGTCAATTCATTAAATCATGCAAATTAATTGGCAACTTCTGAAACATTGAGTCAAGTGGTAATTAGGAGTTCTGTTGAAATGAGTAAAAATGAAGGCACACTGTATCAAATTTGTGAATGTGTGCAAAAGCAGTAGAGGAAATTCCACAGCTATAAATTTGTAAAATCTCAAATGAAAAACCAAACTTTATACAAGTCATTAAAAATTAAAAAAGGAAACTAAACCTAAAATGAACAGAAAGATGAAAGTAATAAAGAGAAGCTAGAAACTAATAAAATATAAAATACAGTAATCAATTAATAAAGAAGCTAGTTCTTGGAAAATATCGTCAAAATTGGCAAAACTCTACAAAAACTTACCAAGAAAAAAGGATGATTTAACTTATTAGTGACCTCTGAGTGGGTAAAAATAACCTTTTCAAAAAATGATACTGGGAGAACTAGATGGTCACATAGAATAAAGAATAAAGAAGGAGCACTGAATATAATTCCTAACTCAGAATGTATCAAAAATGTAAATATAAGATCTACAATTATGCAAGTCTTAAATGAAAGCCATGTGAGCAAATTTTCATGATCTCAAATACAGATTCTTAGAGATGAACCAAAGCACAAGCAAAAATGAAAAATTCATCATTATCAGAATTGAAAATTGTAACTTTAATACACACTACCAGGAAAGTAGATGAAAAAAGTTGCATGTCATACATCTAGTAAGGGAATTGTACCCAGAAAGTATAAATAAATCTTAGAACATAACAAAAATGATGAAACTTACAAATAATAAAAACAAATATTGCATCTGTACATATCAAAGTACTTTATCACATGTCTATCTTTAAGAAGATATTGTACAGAATCCTTAGCACCAGTAAAAAAAAAATCAAATCCACAGTGCTAATTAGCATTTCAGACACATTAGGATGGATGTAGTCAAAATCATGAGAAAACCAAGTTTTGGATGGGATGGACACAAATGGAAAACATTCTGTCAGTTCCTTAATAAGATAAACACAATTACATTGTAACTCAGCTGTACCACTCCTGCATACACACCCAGAAACACTGAAAACCAGTATTTAAACATAATGAGTAATTGTTCATAACAGTATTTACAATAACTAAAATTCAAAAATAACTCAAATGCTCATCAACTAATGATGAGTGATAAGCAAAATGTATTACAGTGGTCTAAAAAATAAAGTATTTGAGCATATTTCACTCAAAAATACAGTGCTAAATGAAATAAATCCAATCTCAAAAGACCACGTATTCTATAGCTCCATATCTATGAAGTGCCTAGAAAAGGCAAATCTGCAAAAAAAAGTAAATCAGTTACTGCTTGGGGCAAAGGGTATGGGAGTTGAAAGTTAAAAGGTATAATGTTTCGCAGGTAATGAAAATATTCTACAATTTACAATGTTGAAGAATGCATACTTCTTTAAGTGTATTAAAAAAACATTGTATTGCTATTTTAACAGGCAAATTGTTCAATATGTGAGTTATATCCTCAATAAACTATTACAATAAAAAGAGGCAGGTAGGAAGTTGAAGAGAGAATAGTCTACATACCTACTACGAGAAGAAATGAACTCAAAAAATCAAATCTGAACAAATTCCTGGCATTTGCTACAAAGGGATCATGTGGGTTGTTGAGGGAGTCGACATTCACCCCAACTGATGTGCCAGTGATTACATCCATAGTGTAGGCCCCAAAGATTCTGAGTGGTAAAAGACAGGGGAAACTAACTTCTGCATCTCTTCTATTACAAATTGTTCAAGAAGTGGGACTAAATCATATACCAGAAAGACACAGCCACATACTGTCAGAAGAACTACACACTGGATCAGATGAATGCTCTATGCTCCCCTCACTCTCACTCATGGGTTTTTAAAGGGAACCACTGATACAATTACCCTTGTGCTCGGGTTGATGGGAACCCGAGGTGAGTTAGACTCTGAGCTTGTGGCATTCCTTCACGGAGACCCACAGGCAGACATACTACAGCAGTGTGTGTGGAATGTGGAGGATAAATGTGTAAGCACTATTTAGCAGGACTCTTCCGAGGGGACTGAAAAGGTGATACTGATCTACATCTTGTCTCATCATCACACAGTGTGTCCTGAACTGATTATTCTTCAGCATATCACACAACAGGAACATCCTGCTCTGAGCACCCAAAAACATCATTCATCCTTTTCCACATCCCTTCCTCAACTTCCACAATACAGGGGTCTGAGGCTGCTCGGGGGCAGAACCATTCTGGTATAATGTAAAAAACAAAATTATCCTTATTAATAATTACAATAAGGAATAATAATTATATTTAGTTTGTGGTTATACATACTTGTCATCCCAGTACTTGGTAGACTGAGGCAGAAGGATCATGAGTGTAAAATCAACCTGGACTACACAGTGGATGCAAGCTCAGTTTGGACTACTTAGCAACACTTTGTCTTTAAAAACCAATACTGAGACCAGGTGTGATGGTGAATGCCTGTAATCCCAGCACTCAGGAGGCTGAGGCAGGAGAATCACTGTGACTCTGAACCACATAATGAAGCCCTGTCTCAAAAACAGATTTTGAAAATGATAATAATTATTGTTATTGTTACATTTCTTTTGAACATTATTTTGTAAGATACCAGAGCTAAGAGACCTCAAGTCCCCAGTTTATGCAGTCATTGATATACTTGTTCCACCTCATTCTCTCTCTCTCTCTCTCTCTCTCTCTCTCTCTCTCTCTCTCTCTCTATCTCTATCTCTCTCTCTCTCTCTCCCTGTCTCTGCCTCTCTCATAAAAGTAAGGAGAAATGGTATGAAGGTTAAATATTTAAAATTTTACTGTATCTAAAAAAAAACCATAAAGAGTCTTAAGTTCTTTGAAGTTTCACATGGTAATTCCTGCTCCATCCACTGACTTTCACTATGTACCAATGCTTCTTCTTTCTAAAGCATGTATTTTATGCCTATGATAGCCAAAGTGATGAATAGTTTAACTAATCTTGGTTCCTGCACTCAATGAAAAAATGCCCTGTCTTCTGTTGAATTCTGCCTCTTCTTGGATGACCTCTTGGAGCTGTAACACCACACCCTGCATTATTACCTGGATTCAATGCCTGGTTTCTGAAGTAACTCAACAATGAAAATTTCATTTTTCTGCAGACAGATACAAACTGAGAAGCAAACTGAGGCATCATATAATTTTCTGCAGTAACTACAGGGCATCCTGGAAGCTTGGACATCAAGCAGCTGCACTTACTTTTTCAAGTAAGCACAGATACTTACTCCTTCAGTTGAACAGGTTTGCCTTTCTCTGCTTGTTGCTTCAGGTTTCTTACCAACACATCTCCATACTGTTTAATGATGGGGAACATCTATGTATAAAACACAACACCATTTGTGATTAGATCCATAGACTCTGGCCCCAGAACCATAAGACATCAATTATGAAGCAATATGTGAAATTTTTATAATTGTTCATAATAGGTCTTCTAGGGCATAAAGACAAAAGACCATTCTTACAAAGCCCTAACTCAGAGGACTACACCTTGTACAGAGAAGAGGATCTTAGTCTCTAACTGTCCCCAGATTCACCATTAAGCTCTCAATTAAAATCCTCTTAATTTCTTACTTCCTTGAGTTTTCCACCAGTGAAAGCTGGAGACAACAGTGCTCGTATTCTCTTCCATTCTTCATCCTCAGATAGGGAGACAGATTTTTTCATAAATCCTACAGGACCAAACCTCTAGAGTCCTAAGAAAAAGACAATTTATCATTCTTAAGCATAGAGATCACACAGTTATAGAAGATCTGTTAAACACACAGCTCTTGTCTAACATTTGGTGACTATTAAGTGGTAGGCCCCATGACAGGTGCTCAGTAAGTATTTGTCATGACTGTGAGTGTGCTGGGGACACCAAGCCACCTGGTGCAGTTTCAAACCTTTGTATTACAGTTGCTTCTTAAGTCAAAATGCCTTTTGCCATGGGAAACTTAAATGTAAATACAAATTGTCAGAGAAAACTGTTTTTTCAGATTAAGAGACTAGAACAGTGGTGGCATGTGTATGGCCCACATGCTGCAACCAACTGTTTATCATTGAAAGATCTAAAAGTTTTGCCATCACTGAACTAACACAAGACCTCCGTCATGATCCAAGATTGTGCAGTACAGAAATAGTTGGTCACAGACAGAAGGAAGGCTTGGAAAATTGTATGATGCCTCAGACTGATCCTCAATTTATATCCATCTGCAGCAAGAATAATGTAGAAAAATAGGGATGTCTTGGTATGATGACTTTTTAAATTATAAATATGAAAGATTTGGAACTACACACAATTCTTTGTTCAGGAATACAACTAAAGAAAAGTGTAATATTATTTCTTAGTTATTTTTCTCATTGTTAAGACAAACATAAGTTTAAATGATAAAAGGTTTGTAGAGGTTTCAGTTCATAGTTGTCTGGTTTCAAGGCAAGGTGGCATGGCAGGGGAGAATCACAGAGGAATAACAGATAGGGGCATACATATGGCAAGAGGCAGCAAAGCAATGAAGTAACAAGCAGAAAGCAACAACATCAGGTCTCTTTCTATCACTTATATGCTATTCAGGCATCTCTCACAACCAGGGTAGGCTTTCCCATATTGTGAAACCAATCAGTGGGATAATTTAGTAATCATAAACACTTAGCACCACTAGCATACATTTAATTCCCATACTCTAGATCCAGCCATCTCTAAAAAAACCTACTTATGACTACATGAGGCTTTGAGGGGACATTAGACACAATGTCATAATTATTATGTCATAGGGGACATAATAATTTCCCTACTTAGAAGTACTTTCCAGCTTCCATGATTCCATTTTTTTTAAAATGGAATCTTTCATATTCCTTTAATGTTAAAACTCAAAAAATAGGGAAAAAGGGAAACTTCTACTTGAAAATAGAAGCTATAGAAAATTCTTCAGATAATCTCACTCTTTGTGGTGAAAGATGCAATGTTTGTTCTTAAGAGTAGGAACAATTTTTAAAAATCTAGTATCAACACTCAGTCAATGTCATGCTAGAAGTTCTAGGGTGAGCAACAAGAAAAAATAAAAGAGCTTCAGAATGCAAAGAGTAAAATAGAAGTGTCCATATCTTCGGGTGAGATAACTGTCAGTGTAGATCTCAAAGATTATACACACAAAAACAACTTCTATAATTAATAAATTAGCTCTGCAATATTATAGGATCTGAGGTCAAAAAAAAATAAGTAAGAGTTGTATGTAACAATAGTAATGTGTGGAAACAGTAAGAAAGCAATATCACTGACAAATTCTGCAAAGAAAATAAAATATCAGGTATAAATTTTAAGAAATGTATGTAGTGTCTCTATGCTTAAAACTATAAAATGTTGATGAGAAGAATCAAAGAAAACCCAAAGAAATAGAGAGGCACAGTATGTTCATAGACTGGAAGCCTCAATTCTATTTAACAAAAAGGTTGCCCCTCCATATTTATCTACAAGTTTAATTCCATTTTACCAAAATATTAAAAAGACTTTTGTAGACATGGACAAGACTTCTGAATTTGAATGGAAAGGAAAGGGTCAAGAAGCTAAAAAAATTTGGGGAGGAGGAAAAGCGGGAGGAACTACTTTCTGTATCATCGTGACTTACTATGTTGCTACAATAAACAGTAATATGAAACTAGAGAAGGGACGGACAGAGTGCTCAAGGAAAGAGAATAGAGCCATACTGAGAAAGACTTGAGTTTGAGACTTCCGGGAATATAGCAGAGTAATGAACATGAGAGAAAGAGCCTCTCTGAGATTTGGTGTCCAAATGCTGGAACATATCAATGTGAAGAAGAGAAGGAGGGAAGTGAATCCCCAAGACCCAATAAGGATATGAAGTGAGAACTGAAACCCACAGAAACAAAGTTGAAGAAGGAGATGGCAAGTGGCACTTTCACCCTGAACCCTGAATCATCCAACCTTCATATAGACAGTGACTAATGTCCTCCACAGAGAAATGCACCAGTGGAATAGACCAGTGGACTCAGAAAGCTGCAGAGGCTGGTGAGTTATTTGGGTTTGGATGTTCAGGACAGAGCAATTGGTCTTTAGCCATCTTGCAGAGAGGAAAATTGAGCTTGTAATTTAGAGTAACTGTGATCTGGCTCGGTCTAGTGACTCCCAGTGTCAGAGTCAGGTGGAACAGAGTTCAAGTTAGCCAGAGTTCAAGGTGACAGATTGAAGCTGAAGGAAGCATCCACAGTGTTTTGGGTTGAACAAATCAGGTTCCAACCTCATAGCCAGAAACCAACCTGAACTTCAATGGGACTAAACAACCTGAACTGTGGGCTTGAAGGTACTATCAACTACACTGTCCTAAATCTGCAGCTGGCTTTCAGGGATTAATCATCATGGATGTGGACCCTGCCACTTTGTCTACGAAAGCAGGGACATACCTTGAAGTGGATTTTTTCTTTTCTTGGTTTTTTTTTTTTTGATTGTTTGTTTTTATTTAAAGAGAAAAAAACAGAAAAAGGGTAGATATATTACAGAATTTTAAAAAAAAGGTAAACAGTAACAAATCACCAGTTGATAAATTAATTTTTCTTGTTTTTATCAACCTCCCAAGTGCTGGGATTACAGGCATGAACCACTACATCCAGCCTTGTTTTCTCTTGATTAATTATTCTTGCTTTAATATGGGGATGAATATTGTTTCTAGTTTTGTTGTTGTTATTGTTGTTGTTCTGTTCCATTCTGTTGTTCTTGTCTTTCTTTCTTTCTTTCTTTCTTTCTTTCTTTCTTTCTTCTCTCTTTCCCTCCTGTCCTCTGCACAAGTTTTGCATAGTTTATCTAATCTTCTATTGTCCTCCAACCTTGCTTTTAATCTCTTCCTCTTCTTCTATTTCTCTATTTTTCCATGAAGCCTTTTTATGTATTCTCCCTTTATAATAAAATCATTATATCAAGGGCATATTTACTCTGTACAAATTTCTGGATTGTTTTTTACATTTTCTTATGTAAACACAAATATAATTTATGTGTATAAAGATGTCAAACTAATAGTTACCACAGTTTATCATTTAAGTGTTGTGTTTGAATCTGTTGTTATTGCATATTGCACTACTTTTCCAAGGTTCTAATCAGCTTTTTCCAATTGATCTAATCAGCTGTTTTCCATGTTATACTAAGAATGAGAATTCCCAAGGGTCATAAACAATACTATAGGCCAGCACCAAAGAACAAAGAGTTAAGCCAAATAGGTAGCAACTTCTCACTCCAGTAAATTCAGTAGGCAGGATCGGAAAGCCAGCTATACCTGGAAGACATTTCTGAGAGTAATCATTTCCTAAAGGTTCTAAATACTAACAATAGGCGAGAGAACAAGAATTCAAAAAGAAGCAAGCCCTCCTTGTGAACCAGTGCCATGCATGGGCTGCTGTTGGGAGCCAGATCTCAGCTCCTTCTGGCATGCAGGCTGGCAAACAAGAAGAGCAAATACTTCCCCACCCAATAAGTGACCAGCTGGTCTGGATAAACACAGATTGCAATGAGAGATATTGAGGTGAAATGCAATTTAATGCTTGTGGTGTTTTGGTGTTTCACTGACCTTTCAAGTATAGGGGCAGTGGTCTGATCATCTATTCAGAGGATGGTGGTACACAGCATGGCATCTAGGGGGGATCTCCTTCAAGGGTGATATTCATTGTTAATTCCTTATTGTCTTGTTTTGAAATCTTGCATCATTTTCATTGTTTTGTTGGTTTGGTTTTACTCTGTTTTTTAGTCTGGTTTTACAATGTTTTGTTTTGTTTTGTTTTGTTTGATTTTGTTATATCCAATAGTATGAGCAGCTATTTCAAAGATAGCTAGATATATTATATTATCAATTTTGGATTTACTATTGTCTTGTTTTGAAGTCCTTTATTGCATTCATTGTTTGTTATTATTGGTTCTACTCTGTTCTCTTCTGTCTGATCTTTATTATGTCTGAAGGTATCTGCACCTATTTTGAAGACAACAAGAAGCATTATGGTAACTATTATTGATTTTGTATTGTTTAAAAGCCCTGTATCATTTACACTGGTTTGTTTTGATTGGTTTTATTCTGTTTTATTTTCCTTGGCTTTATCCTGTTTAAAATACAACTTTAAAAAATAATAACAATAAGGCAATTTCCCATAAGCAATTTGCAATCATCAACCTAGAAATTAAACTTTAAAAAATACAAAATGAGAAGATGCAACTCCAGACTTCTAGCTCACCAAAGGCAAAACTCAGGGGCCAATGAGGTGGAACAATTTGAAAGCCAACTACATGGACTCTCTGAAGTGGTTACAGCACAAGTAAGAAAGTAAATAAAAGAGGCTCTAGAAAAACCCAAATAAGAAATAATTTCTCAGACAACTGATTAGGGATGGTGACCACAATGAAAGACATGGCTAGTGACTCTAGGGGCAATGCAGATTTTTTAAAAAATAGAGGAGCTTAAAATATGTTGGAAACCATGAACATCCAACATAGGAAGAAAAGAATACATGAAATGCATTCAAAGAGATGTCCAGGAGACTAAAAACTCCACTGAAAGTAGACATAGCAGAATGAGCCAATTTGAGGAAAGAATATCCTATCTACAAGACAGGACAGTTGTTAGGGATCATGAAAAGGGATTTCTTATGAAAAAGCAGGATATAGCACAAATGACATAAAGAAACTCTTCTAACAAGTAATGGCAGACAACATCCTCAGCAAGGAAAAGATTATGACATTCACAAAAGTGAAGCATATGGAACTCCAATTAGCCATGACTGAAGACAAAAATCTGCACCAAAAGATATGTTATTAAAGTCTATAGATATTCAATACAAGAATAAAATATTAAAAGCTATTAGAGAAAAGAA
>PVLA01019348.1:0-12452 GCA_004027455.1 Hydrochoerus hydrochaeris
CCAACCCCTCCTTATCGCCCTCTACTCATCAGGACCCTTTCTCGCCCTGCTGTGCCTTGCCCCTGTACACGCCCCTTTTCACTCTTTACCACGCCCCTCCCCATTCCTTGCCCCGCCCCGCTTTGTCCGCTCTCCTAAAACCACGGGGTGGGCGACTGCGTCTGCGTACTACTGTGGCGCCCTATGCCCCGGTGTGGAGCTGGGAGGGCTATCTCGCGTGCGCCCTCCAGTGTCCCAGAGAATTGGCGGTTCAGAATTTCCACCAGGCCCTAGACCCAGCGCCCGCTTCGGCAGGCAGCTGCTGCTCTGGGAAGAGATTGGGGGTCACGCACCGGCTGCACCTCTAAGTAGGTCGCTGCAGGGTCTGCGCCCAGGCCGACTCAGCGCGTGGCCAGGCCGAGTTCTCGTTGCTCCCCCCACCCCGTAGTCCCGTGTCCACAGAATCTACATCCCTGATTCTTAATATAGCTGTTTATTTTACTCTTTAAATTGTTTATAATTTGTTTATAATTAGAGAAACCATGTGATATTTAACCTTTTGTGACTGATTTATTTCCGTTAGCATTATGGTCTCAAGATTTGCCCATTTTCCTACAAGTGACTCAAATTTATTCTTTTTTATGACTGTGTAGTACTTTATTGTGTATATTTATTTGTGTATACACTTTATTCATTTGTCGTTGAGTATATAGGCCACTTTGTGATTTAACTATGGTGAGGTGTGAAGCTATAAACATGGGCATTCATGCACTGATGTAGTTCGATGAATGTAGATCTTTCAGGAAAGTGCCGAGGACAGGTACACCTGAGTGAAATCAAAATAGTTGCACTAGTTTACATTCCCATCAACAGTGTAGAACCTCCCCCACTCCCAGCATTTGCTATTTTTTGAGTTCTTGATAACAGCCATTACTGGAATCTCAGTGTTGTTTTAGATTTGTATCTTTCTAATGACCAAAAATATTCAACATTTTTCATGCACTTTTTTGCCATTTGTATTTCTTCTCCGATGAAATGTGTATTTATTTCAATTTTTTTGATTGGAAATTTTATTTTGACAGTTTTCAGTTCTTTATATATTTATATTTAGTCTTCTGACTGAGGAGTGACTGGTAAAATTTTTGCCCATTCTGCAAATTGTCCCCGCACTCTGGTTGGTTGTTTTTTGTGCCATGCAGGAGCTTTTTAATTTGATATAATGTGTTTTCTTGAGTCTTGGTGTTATTTCTTGTGTGACTGTGGTTCTTTTCCAAAAGTCTTTGCCTATGCCTATATCTTCAAAAGTTTTACCATTTTTTCCCCAGTAAAGTCAGTGTTTGTGTTTTATATCTAAACCTTTGATCCATCTTGATTTTATTTTAATACATGGTTAGAGGTATGAATGCAAATTCATTCTTCTGCATGTGGATAACCTGTTTTCCAAGTATTAGTTGTTAAAAAGGCTAGTATACATTATTGGTCCCTTTGTCAAAAATCAGTGGACCAAAAGTGCTTGGGATTTTTTTCTGCATCTTCTATTCTATTGCATTGTTAATATATCTGCTTTTGTGCTAGTACCATATTATTTTTACTGCTGTAGCTTTGTACTATAACTTGAATTATGGAATTGTAATGTCCCCTGCCTTGCTGATCTTGCCCAGGATTGCATTGGCTATTCTGGGTCTCTTTTGGTTCCATATACATTTTAGAATTATTTTTTTCTAAGAGAGAAAAGCTGATGATATTATGATGGGTATTGCACTACATCTATATATCTTATTTTTGTAATATGGCCATTTTGATGATGTGACTTTTCCTTATCAAAGAACAGAGGATGTTTTTCCATTTTCTGATGTCCTCTACAATCTCCTTTTTCAGAGTACTGTAGTTTTCATTTTCTTTTTTTTTTTTTTTGTCTTTTTTTTTGAGCCAGGGTCTCGTTATGCAGCTCAGGCTGGCCTTGAGCTCACTTCGTAG
Organism: Hydrochoerus hydrochaeris; assembly: GCA_004027455.1. Taxonomy (NCBI): domain Eukaryota; kingdom Metazoa; phylum Chordata; class Mammalia; order Rodentia; family Hydrochaeridae; genus Hydrochoerus; species Hydrochoerus hydrochaeris. The sequence goes on from PVLA01019348.1 coordinate 1,957, forward strand.
CTCAGGCTGGTCTCAAGCTCGCAATGATCCTCCTGCCTCAGCCTCCTGAGTGCTGGGATTACAGGTGTGAGCCACCATGCCCGGTTTGTAGTTTTCATTTTCCTTGTACATGTAGGGATGATTCCTTGATTAGGTTAATTCCTATCTTTTTTTTGAAACAACTGTGAGTGGTGTTGTTTTCCTAATTTTTTCCTCAGTAGGTTCATTATTGGTGTACAGGAATGCTATTGATTTTTGTGTGTTCATTTTGTATCCCAGTACCTTGCTGAATATTTTTTACTTCTAGGAACTTCTTAGTACTGTGATACCTTGGTTCATGAACTTAATTTGTCCCACAGTTCTGGTGATGAACTGAGTTGATTGTGAACTGAATCAAATTTCCCCATATGGTTCAATGTATAACAAATAAAGTTAATCTGTTGTGATCCCTATAATTGTGGTTGTGAAATGAATCAAATTTTCCCATAAAGGTCAATGTAAATAAAGTTAATCTGTTCTGAATTTTGTGTGTCTTTAACCACAAAAATGTAAAAGTACAGTGCGGTATGAAGAGAGAGAACACTATCTCTTCTTGAGGTGATCTATAGCACCTCTTCTTGAGGTGACCTCTATAAGAAAGTGGGTGGGGAGGAGGTTATTGTTTGGAGGGCGAGATCTCCTTCAAGAGTTTCCCTTCTTGTCTCTTAGTCACAGGGCCAATTCTGATGAAAAATCTGTCACCTGTGTTATCCTACACAGCATAGCCCTCAAGAAATAAGACATCATGTTATAGTTCATCAGATTCAGCACTCTGTTAAATATACACTGGAGTGGTGCTTCTCAAAGAAATCCTGGCACTCATTCCATCTTTCCATAGTGAATTTGATCACATCACTATTAATCTCCTCTCTGTCTTTCCTTTCCTCAGTGGATGCTCCTCAACAAGTGCTTTCAACAATGCTGTTTACTCTGGCGTTCAGCAAGGTCTTTCACTGTCAGCTCTTCCCTATGGTTCTTGACACCTGCTCTCTGTCTGCACCATTGATGTCCATATTAACAGAGCCAAGAATAAAAACTCATCTCAATACATGCAGAAAAGAGAAGAGAAGAAGAGAAGAATTCAGCCAAAAAAAAAAAAAAGGAACAACAAGGTTAACCTCCTTAATGAATAAAGATACAAAAATCTTCATTGAGATACTTGGTAAAGAGAATGCAGCAGGTTATCAAGAAGATTATATACCATGATCAAATGGGATTTATCCCAAGGATACAAGAATGGTTTTATATATATATATATATATATATATATATATATATATATATATTTACATTATATATAAATATATATAAAATAATATGTATTATAGTATATTAACAAAATGAGGAACAAAAATCACATCTATAGATGCAGGAAATCATTTGACAAAGTTTGAAGCACATTCATGATGAAAATGCTACAGAAAATTGGAATTAGATGGCCTTTATCTCAATTTGATAAAGGCCATCTATGACAGATTAACAGCCGACATCATACTAAATGGTTGAAACCCAAAAGCTTTCACTCTAAAACCAGGAACAAGACAAGGATGTCCATGATCACCACTCTTATTCAATATAGTTTTGGAAACATTAGCCAGAGCAATTAGACAAAACCAAGAAATAAAAGGAATAAGGATAGAAAAAAAAGAAATTGTATTATCATTATTTGCAGATCATATGATACTCTACAAAGAAGACCCCAGAAACTTAACACAAAGACTTCTGCATTTAATAACTGAGTTCAGTAGCATAGCTGGATACAAAGTCAACATTTAAAAATCAATAGCATCTGTATATACAACCAACAAATTTACTGAGGGGGAAATTAGGGAAACAATATCTTTCACAGTAGCATGTAAAAAAATAAAATACTTAGGAATCAATCTAATGAAGGAAATAAAAGACCTTTACATTGAAAACTAGAGTATCTGAAAAAGCAAATCCAAGAGGATATTAGAAAAATGGAAATATAGCACTTATTCTTGGATAGACAGAGAATGGCCATACTTCTCAAATTGTTATATAGATTTAATGCAGTCCCAGTCAATAGTATATCTCATGGAATGAGAGAAAACAATCCTAAAATTCATTTGGAACCAGAAGACATCTAGAATAAATAGCAAAGGCAATTCTGAGAATAAAGGCAAAGAAGGGGGCATCACAATTCCTGCAATGAAACAGATTAGAAGGTGCAGAAACAACTCCAAACACACTCAGCTAGTTTATCTTTGACAAAGAGGACAAACATCTTCACTGTAAGAAAGCCTCTTTAACATCTTTAACAAATGATGCTGGATAAAATGATTTTCCACATGCCAAAGATTAAGCCTAGACCCATATCTTTCACTATGCACTAAACTAAAATTGAAATGGATCAAAGATCTGAATACTAAAACAAACATTAACTCAGCTGAAAGATAGAATAGGTAGAACTCTTGAAGATATTGGTGTAGTCAAAAACTTTATGAATGAAACTCCAATCACACAGAACTGTCACAAAGAATCAACAATTGGGATCTCATCTTATTGAAAAGCTTTCACACAGCAAGGGAAACCAATAATAGAGTGAAGAGACAACCCACAATGTGGAAGAAAATTTTGCCAGCTATCCTTCAGTCAAAGGACTAATACCTAGAATATATGAAGAACTCAAAAAAATCAGACCCCCCAAATTTAAAGATCCAATCCAAAAATGGGTTTCTGAGATGAACACATATTCCTCAGGTGAAGAATTAGAAATGATAAATAAATATATGAAAAGATGTTTGTCTCATTGGTCATTTGAAAGATGCAAATTAAAGCAACACTGAGATTTCATCTCTGTCCAGAAAGAATGGCTATTATCATGAAATCAACCAATAACAAATGCTGGCAGGGACATGCAGAAAGAGGAAATCTATACTATTGGTGGGAATTTAGATTGGTACAATCAGTGTGGAAATTCCTCAAAAAACTAAAACTAGAGGTCCCATTTGATCCAGCTATTCACTTTCTTGGTGTCTTTCTGAAAGAATTAAAAGCATCATACCACAGTAATATACACACACCCATGTTTACAGTGGCATAGCTTGTAATAGTCAAACCTTGGAAACAGCCCAAATGCCCATCAACTGATGAATGGATAAATAAGATGTGGGTTTTTAAAAAAACTGCAAGAGAGTACTACTCATTCATAAAGAAGGATAAGCTTGAGACATAAAAATGTCTACAAAGCTAAATGGATTCACACTGAGACCATACTCTTAAGTGAAATATATCAGGCACACATATTCAAATATTTCATGATTTCTGTGATGTGAGAAACTCAATGTGGAAATAAGGACCAAAATGTTTATTAGATATTGGAAAATAGGAAAAAAAATTTCAAGTGAGATGGGGAACAAGGAAGGGACAAGAGAAAAAAATAGGAGAAAAAATGTAAAGAAAGTTTTTGTAAATAAGGAGGGGAAGGGGGGTTCAAGAGAAGGAAGAGGGATGGGAAAAAATGAAGCAAGATATATCGTGTAGTTACAAATTCCCTATGATGTATGTTAGCATTATTATATCTAAAATGTAGTAATAGAATAAAAAGTTAAAAAAATAAATTTGTTATTTGTTGCACTTGTAGAGGGGCTTTCTTGCAGTAAATCACTGTGCAATTTCCTCTGTCGGGACATCTCAGTGGGCCTTCTGTAATGATGTGTTACATCACTGCAGTCTCTGAATGGCGTGTCTCTTTCCCTGGGTTGAACCTTCTCAGCACCATGTCAGGGTGGGGGTCATAGATTCTCTGTGCATACAGGTGATGGCAGTAGCAAAAGGTTCACCCACTCAAGCCGAAAGCAGCTTGTAAGGGTAAGAAAAATTTCTTTCTTTCACCTTCTGTTCTATCAAGGCTGCATGAGTCTTCTCCCCTCAGTTCACTGGCCTACATACTAATCTATTCTGGATATATCCTGACAGACACACACCTAATCTCCTAGATGTCTTGTCTAGTCAAGTTGACAAAGAAGTTAATTTTCAGGGGAAAGAATTAGGAAGGTTAGACGTAGGCAAGGGCCAGATCAGCAAGGCCTCACGCATGGTGAGGGAAGGAGCAAGGATGACATTCTAACTGGAATATGATGCCCCAGAGAAGAGATTCCTTCATCAGGGGCATGCTGTGATCTGACCAATCCCTGGCTGCAGAGGTGAGAGGGATCCTGCCTCTATCCACTGAATGCATGGAGATGAGAGACATACATAGAGAACTCTAAGAACATGAGAACTACAGGGGGCCTTACAGACCATTTTATGGATGAGAAAACCAAAACCTGAAAGGGCAGTCTTATTTATTTTTTATATTTAAAGAGAAAAAAAAGAAAAAAGGTAGAAATATTACAGAATTTCAAAAAAAGAAGATAAACAGTAAGAAATCACTAGTTGATACGTTACATATTGTTCTTTTAGAAATAGTTATTCAAGTTACAAAATTAAAGCACACAGTGTGGACACTCAAGCAGTGAGAGTGCAAACAGATCTGTTCAACAATCCAACAAGAACCTAGAAATATGGTTATCAATCCCACACACCAAAACATACATGCAGCTGTATCTTTTATAGCGCTTCCTATTTCCTCTTTTTTACAATAGCAGTTATACATTTTTAAAATTTTATTTAAAGAGAAGAAAAAAAAAGCAAAACAAAAAAGGGTAGCAACAATACAGAACTCTAAAAGAAAGAAAGAAAAAGGAAAATGAGAAAAAAACCCACTAAGAAATCAGTAATTTATAAATTACATACTGTCATCCTGGATGTAGTTGTTCAACTTACAAAGTTAAAGAATACATAATAAACATTCAAACAGTCAGGCTACAAACAGTTCTGCTCAAAGATCCAACAAAGATTCAGCAATATGGTCATCTATTTTACACTCAAACATACATGCAGTTATATCCCTTAGAGCACTTTCTTTTCCTCTTTTTTTTTACAATATCAATTACACATTTTGGTTTTATTACACTTGTAGTCCTTATTTACTTCTTACACTAGAGACACAATATGATATTTATAAATATGATTCTTATTTATTTCACTAATGAGGATAGTCTCAAGTTGTCTCCATTTACCTGTGAAGACCTCAAGATCATTCTTTTTTATATCTGAGTAATATTCCCTTGTATAAAAATGCCACATATTTTTCATCCATTCTACAGTTGATTGGCATCTTGGTTGTTTCCAGGATTTAACTATCACAAATTGTGCCGGTATGAACATGGGTGCACATACATCACTGTGATATGAACTTTTCAGTTCTTCGGGGAAAATACCCTGGAGGGAAATAGCTGGATTGAATGGGGCTTCCAATCTGAGTCTTCTGAGAATTCTCCATGTGGATTTCCATAATGGTTGCACCAGTCTACATTCACACCAACAGTGGAGCAGTGTTCCTTCCCCCCTCAGCCTTGCCAACATTTGTTATCAGTTGATTTCTTGATGGCAGCTATTCTTTCCGGAGTGAGGTGGAATCTCAATGTTGTTTTAATTTGCACTTCTGGAATGGTGAACATGGTGAACATTTCCTCATGTATTTATATGCCATTTGTATATCTTTCTCTGAGAACTGTGTGTTCATCTCAGATGCCCATTTTTGGAGAGGGTCTTTGAATTTGGGGGGCTGGATGTTTTTCAATTCTTTATATGTTCTGGACACAAGTCCTTTGTCTGAGGGGTTGCTGGTTAAAATTCTTTCCCACTCTGTGGGTTTTCTTTTCCCTCTGTTGGTGATTTCCTTTGAAGTGCAGAAACTTTTCAATACTATGAGATCCCATTTGTTGATTCTTTGAAGTGTTTCCCATGCAGTTTGCATTTTGTTCATGAATTCTCTGCCTACCCCTATGTCTCCAAGACTTCTACCTACCTTATCTTCCTGTAGATTTAGTGTTTCTGTTTTAATATGTAGGTCTTTGATCCATTTAGACTTTAGTTTTGTGCATGGTGATAGGCTTGGATCTAGTTTCAGTCTTCGGCATGTAGAGAGCCAATTTTTCCAACACCATTTATTAAAGAGACTATCTTTCTTCCAGCGAACATATTTAGCCCCTTTGTCAAATATCAGGTGGCTGAGTGTCTTTGTAGTTGTGCTTGCATCTTCTAATCTGTTCCATTGATCCTCAGGTCCATTCCTTTGCCAGTACCAAGCTGATTTGATCACTGTGGCTTTATAGTACTGTTTCAAGTCAGGAATTGAGATGCCTCCTGCCTTGCTTTTGTTGCCTAGAATTGCCTTTGCTATTCTAGGTTTCTTCTGTTTCCAGATGAATTTTAGGAGTGTTTTCTCTAGATCTGTGAGGTATGTCAATGGTATTTTGATTGGGATTGCATTAAATCTGTATAACAGTTTTGGGAGTATGGCCATTTTCACAATGTTGGTTCTTCCTAACCAAAAGAAAGGAAAGTCCTTCCATTTTCTAATATCCTCTTCAATCTCCTTTTTCAGCATAGTATAATTTTCAGCATGTAGATCTTTTGCATTTTTAGTTAGGTTGATCCCTAAATATTTCATTTTTTTGCATGCTATTGTAAAGGGTGGTATTTCCATAATTTCTCTCTCAGTGAGTTTTTGTTTGTGTACAGGAATGCTAGTGATTTTTGAGTATTGACTTTGTATCCAGCTACACTGCTGAACTTGTTTATTACCTCTAGTAGTCTTTTAATGCAGTTTTTTGGGTCTTCTATATAGAGTATCATGTCATCTGCAAATAGTAATAATGTAACTTCTTCCTTTCCTATCTTTACTCCTTTTATTTCTCTCTCTTGTCTGATTGCCCTGGCTAGTGTTTCCAGAACTATATTGAAAAGGAGTGGTGATAGTGGACATCCTTGTCTTGTTCCTGACCCTAAAGTGAAAGCTCTCAGCTTTTGTCCATTTAGTATAATGTTGGCTGTTGGTCTGTCATAGATGGCCTTTATAAGGTTGAGGTAGACGCCGTGTATTCTGAGTTTCTGAAGGGTTTTTATCATTAACATGTTTTGGATTTTGTCAAAAGCTTTTTCTGCATCTATGGAGATGACCATGTTGTTTTTGTTTTTGGCTCTGTTGATGTGGTGTATTACATTCATTGATTTGCATATGTTAAACCATCCCTGCATTCCTGGAATGAACCCCACTTGGTCATGATGTATAATCTTCTTGATGATTTGCTGCATTCTATTTGCCAGTATTTTGTTGAGAATCTTTGCATCAATGTTCATTAGTGAGATTGGTCTATAGCTATCTTTTTTGATTGGAGCTTTCTCTGGTTTCGGTATCAGAGTTATTTTATACTTGCCTCCAGGAATGATTTAGGGAGGATTGCTTTTTCTCAATTTCATTGAAGAGTTTAAGGAGTACTGGCATCAAATCTTCTCTAAACTTCTTGTGGAATTTAGCTGTGAATCTATCAGGACATGGGCTTTTCTTTGTTGGTAAGTTTTTAATAACATTTTCAATTTCAATAGCTGATATTGTGTTGTTCAAAATTGCTATATCTTCTTGGCTGAGCTTTGGTAGTCCATATGCTTCTAGAAATCTGTCTATTTCCTCTGTGTTTTCCACTGCATGTGAGTAGAGATTTTCAAAGTAGGTATTCATGACCTTTTGAATTTCCATGGGACCTGTAGTAATTTCTCCCTTTTCAGTTCTTATTGCATGAATTTGGGTTTTTTTCTTTCTTTCTCTTGATAAAGTTAGCAAGGGATTTGTCAATTTTGTTGATTCTCTCAAAAAACCAGCTTTTTGATTCATTAATTCTTTGTATTGTTTTTTTAGTTTCCATTGCATTTATTTCTGCTCCAATCTTTATAATTTCCTCTCTTCTATGAGCTTTGGGTTTAGCTTGCTCTTCTTTTTCTAGATGCTTGAGATGGAGCATTAGGTTTTTTATTTGTGCTCATTCTGTTTTCTGGATATGACAATTTATTGCTATATACTTCCCTCTTAAGACCGCTTTCATTGCATCCCGCAGATTACAGTTTGTTGTTTCTATATTTTCATTGAATTGTAGGTATCGCTTTCTTTCTTCTTTTTTAAAAAATTTTTATTTAAAGGAATAAAACAGAAAAAGGAGAGAAATATTTCAGAATTTCAAAAAAAAAACCATAAACAGTAAGAAATCACTAGTTGATAAATTACATATTGCTCTTTTAGAAATAGTTGTTCAAGTTACAAAATTAAAGCACACAAAATAGACAAACAGTGAGACTGCAAACAGATCTGTTCAACAATCAAACAAGAACTAAGAAATATGAATAACAATCCTGCAAACATAAATATACATGCAGTTATATCTTTTATAGCACTTCCTATTTTCTCTTTTTTACAATAGCAATTATACATTTTTTTATTTAAAGAGAAAAAAACAGAAAAAAGGTAGAAATATTACAGAATTTGAAGAAAAGAAGATAAACAGTAAGAAATCACTAGTTGATACATTATATATTGTTCTTTTAGAAATAATTATTCAAATTACAGAATTAAAGCACACAAAGTAGACACTAAAGCAGTGCGAATGCAAACAGATCTGTTCAGCAATCCAACAAGAACCTAGAAATATGGTCATCAATCCCACACATCTAAACTTACATGCAGCTTTATCTTTTATAGTGCTTCCTATGTCCTTTTTTTTTACAATGGCAATTCTACATTTTTAAAATTTTATTTAAGAAAAGAAAAAAAAGGGTAGCAACAATACAGAATTCTAAAAGAAAGAAAGAAAAAGGAAAATGAGAAAAAGCCCCACTAAGAAATCAGTAATTTATAAATTATGTACTGTCATCCTGGATGTAGTTGTTCAAGTTACAAAGTTAAAGGGTACATAGTAAATATTCAAACAGTCAGACTACAAACAGTTCTGCTCAAAGATCCAACAAAGATTCAGCAATATGGTCATCTATTTTACACACTCAAACATACATGCAGTTATGTATCTTAGAGCACTTTCTTTTCCTCTCTTTTTTACAATAGCAATTAAACATTTTGGTTTTATTACTGTTATAGTTCTTATTTACTTTTTATACTAGAGACACAATATGATATTTATAAATATGATTCTTATTTATTTCACTAATGAGGATAGTCTCAAGTTGTCTCCATTTGCCAATGAAGGCCTCAAGTTCATCCTTTTTTATAGCTGAGTAATATTCCATTGTTTAAAAATGCCACATCTTTTTCATCCACTCTGCAGTTGATTGGCATCTTGGTTGTTTCCAGGATTTAGCTATCACAAGTTGTGCAGCTATGAACATGAGTGCACATATATCACTGTGATATGAACTTTTCAGTTCTTTGGGGAAAATACCCAGGAGGGGGATAGCTGGATTGAATGGGGCTTCCAATCCTAGTCTTCTGAGAATTCTCCATATGGATTTCCATGTACTGGCTCAACTTTGCAATGGTATGTTCCAGTTGTTTCTTTCTGCTTTTCCTCTTATTTAATTGCTTATCTTACCTGGTGGTTTCTTTCTGTTGTTGTTTTGGGGATTGTGGTCATTTTTATCTCTGTCTAGTATGTCTTTCAGTACTCTTTCTAGGATTGGTTTGGTGGACATGAATTTCTTCAGCTGTTCTTTGTCATGGAAGTATCTTGTTTCTCCATTAAATTTGAATGAAAGTTTTGCTGGGTACATCAGGCTGGGTTGAAGGTTGTTTTCTTTCAGGGCTTGAAATACCTCACTCCAAGCTCTTCTTGACTTGAGGGTTTGTGCTGAAAAGTCTGCCGTGATTCTAATGGGTTTTCCTTGATAGATGAGTTGTGTCTTTTCTCTGGCAGCTTTTAATATTCTGTTTTTATGCTGTATATCTGAGATCTTAATTATTATGTGTCTGGATGTGGATTTATGTTGATTGTGACTGTTTGGTATTCTATATGCCTCACTTAGTTGCATATCAGATTCTTTTCCTATGTTTGGGAAATTTTCTACTATTATTTCTGTAAATACTTTACGTATGTCATTTGCCTGGACTCCTGTATCTTCACTAATGCCCATTATTCTTATATTGTTGCTCTTGGCATCATCATGAAGCTTCTGGATTGTCATTTCATGCTGATTTGTTATTTTTAAAAGTTCTATCCTTTCCTGATCACTAACTGTGATCCTGTCCTCAAGGTCCAAAATCCTATCCTCAGCCTCTTTTAGGCAGTTTTGCATGCTTTCAATAGTTTTTTGTTTCTTGGATGTCTCTTTGAGTTTGTTTCATGAATTCTGCTTGTTTTCTATATTGTTCATTCAAAGTTTCAATCTGTTTCCCATGCTCATGTATTTTTTTCTCTAGTTCTTCTTTAGCTGCATTCAACAACTCCTTTACTAAAGTTGTTATTTCTATCTTTACATGGGAGAGTACTTCTAATTTGATTTCCTCTATAGCCTGATGCAGTTGTTTTTTTATTTCACTCGCTGTCTTTTCAGAGATTCCCAGTGTGTTACTTTTGGGGTCCTCTATTTCAATGTCTCCTATACTTGCTTCTGGTGAACTATATGTT
>PVLA01019349.1:0-12451 GCA_004027455.1 Hydrochoerus hydrochaeris
TGCTGTTCTAAAGCTTCCAATTATCTTCTCTGAAAAAGTCTATTGAATTATCAACCAATTTTATTTTCTTAAAATAGATAATGAAGATGATGTTATTATGAGTATTTCTTAAAATAGATAATGAAGATGATGTTATTATGAGTATTGTAGGGATTTGTGCACAAAATGTTCACGCATTAATTGCTGTTACAAATAGAAGCATAATCAGGTTCACAAATTTGTCATCTCTAATAAATAAATTGTGTATTCCCTTCAGGAACAAATAATGTACCATTTTTATGTAAATATTGAAAGATATTTGAATTTTCAGCATTCCTGTCAAAAATAATATTCTGATGTCAAAATTCACAGACTTTGAATACCCCTACTTTTGAAAAGCTGAGGCTCTTCTTCATTACAATCAGCAAGTCACCCTAAGCATTAAAGCTGCATCCAGTCTGGTCCTCTAAGTCCCCGGGGGACTGAACTCTGAGGAGGGAGGAGATGCAACCTTGCTGGACATGGAAGGAAGGGCCTGAGGAGGATCCCACAACCTGGAGCTTTCTGGGTGGTGGCTCTAGCCCCCTTGGGACAGGTCTACAGTCCTGGATATGAGGCGGAGACAGAGCTGAGTGTGAACCCAGATGCTGAGGTCTAACCAGGATGGCAGCAGCATCTCCAGGGAGCCCAGGGCCTTATGTGGGTGGCACAGATGGAGTCAGCCAGAATGCAGGCAGACCAGGGCATCCTCTGAAGCCCACACCAGGAGACCCAGGGGAGGTGATATCAGTCTGAGGGTAGGTGCAGGGAGGGAGAGTGCAGACTTCATCTTCCACACCATGACCACACAGTGATCATGGAGAGACAGGGTTTTGGGCTCAAACTGGAAGACATTGGGAGTCAGGACTTGCATAAAAGGTGGCTGTTGCTCAGTTTTCTCTGAATCTTGGTTCAGGCCAGAGAATTTATTTGCTACCTCACATGGCTCTTTAGATGAACACTCATATTCAGTCACATGGAAAATGAAGCCCCATTCCACGTCTTCAAGATCAAGACTCAAGTGCCAAATATGTACTTCCCACAGTGGCACCTACCTGTGGGTTAGACACTCAAGAGGTGGAGGCAGGAGGACAGCTCGAGTTAGAGGCTACCCAGGGCAAAACTGTGATAATTTGTCTCAGAAATGATGTGAAGGACATGTAAAGTAAAGAAAAACTATTTTTACCCAGATCAAATAGGATACAAATGGATTTCTGTGATTTATAAGTGGGCATAGATGTGCTCTATATTGAAGAATTAAGAGTTGACACATATATTTTTTCATGCTTTACACTCTGTGTTTACCCAGTGACACAGTGCACTGTTTTAGGGAGGGATGTTACGTGCTGATGGTAAATCTTAGTTACAATCACAGCTGAGCCCCTGGGGTTGGAAGTGATAACAGGGCTCAGCTGGTTTCCGTGCTCTGCTGTCACAGTTAACACGAGACCGGCATGTGTAAGAACAGTGGGGGTGTGCAGAGAAGACAAAGGTATAGGAAGTAAATTTTCCTTTATATATCCCTAACAAATGTGAGAGACAGGAGTAACATGATTTTTGCTGTCACTTATATTTGGAGAGGTCCATGTGTCTGCTAATCAAGATGTGATAAAAGCAGCAACGACTGTGAGGTGAGTGTGTTCAAATGACTGCAAGTGTTTTGATAGGAATTCATGGCAATGTGTCTTTTTTTTGTTTGTTTGACAGTGTGTCTTTTACAGCAATTTTAAAGTTAAAAGTCTCACCAAGATTTTGATCACACAACATATTCCAAAAGACCGAAAAGTTTCTGCACTTCCATTTTATTTTCTCTGTTATAATATTGTTCTCAAATTGATGAAAAATGCAGGCCCATTATTTTATAGAAAGGTGAGACTAAGAAAAATAAAATGTCACCCTTGACTACATAGTTATGTCATGTCATATCTTCAAGTTGTTGAACCTTAAACATTATTTTAATTTCAGCGTTGAACATTTTTCCAGTGACTCCTGACTGATGAATGCACTAAAGCAGTAATTTACATACAGTTTATAGAACAGAACTTCACATTCACTCTTCCCAGAGCCCCAGCACCTCCTTGTTCCCCAGGCTGAGGATCACAGACAGGGTTGAGTAAATATGGTGCAGAAGACAGCAGGGACCTTGTCCTCTGCTGGAGAGTGGAGGGACTTGCGTGTAGCTGTGTGGAGACAGAAGGCGCATAGTAGAAAGTGACCGTGGTGAGTGGGATGGTACCGGTGGAACAGGCCTTCTTCCTGTTTTTCTGAGAGTGCATGCCATAGGCAGCAAGGATTATTTTCCCTTAGGAAAACACGATGACTGTGGAAGGGAACTAGAGAAACAAGGCAGTACTCAGAAAACCAGTGTTCTCATAGACCTTGGCATCCACGGAGACCAGAGTCAGCGTGACCCTGACATCACAAAATACATGATTGATGCCCTGGATCTGCAGTAAGGAATACAGAGGGCATATACTGTGTAAGCACAGGAGTTGATAGCATCCATTGCCCCAGATCCCGGGATCAGCAGCACACACTCTCTTCTGTTCATGAGGATGGGGCAGTGCAGAGGAAAGCACATAGCCACATAATGGTCCTAGGTCATGGACATCAGACTACTCCTCCTGTACCTGCTAAAGTCAGGAAACTGCTAATGTCCACACCCAACATCTGAAAAAGCAGATGGACTTCTCTCCAGATAGAAAACCAGAAGCCATCCTGGGGACAGTGGTGCAGATATACATGAGGTCCATGAGGGAGAGCTGACTGAGCAGGACGTACAAGGGAGTGTGGAGGTGGGCGTCCAGGAGGATGAGCCCGACCATGGCCAGGTTGCCAGCCAAGGCCATCAGGAAGATGGGGACGATGAGAATGAAAAGACAAGGCCAACTCTTGATGAGGGGAACAGGCCCAGGAGGAGGAAGTCAGTGGATGTTGGAGTGTAATTTTCCACCAGGCATTTGTTTAATTTTTCCTACGTGTCCTTGCAATGATATACTTCACAAAAAGTACAAAGACACTTTAATTCATTATTTTATGCACTGTGCATTATTCAACTACTATAGCTCTTTATTAAAGAACAAACTATTTTAAAAAATGATCCTCATTTTCTACCTTACATGTTTATCACATTTTGACACACATGTGTGAAGAATATAAATACTAGAAAACCATGACTTATAACAAGTTTCTGCATATGCATATTCAAATTCACATGTTTTATTTACTTGCAGAATCAGTTGCCATCAAGATGAGAACTTACACTGTATGTGTATGCATATAAATCAATAAATGTAACTAATTATTGATTGAAATTTCTGTTTCATCACTCTGACAATGAGTTTTCTTCCTAAAGACTGAATATTTGCATTTCTTCATATTTACAAACTACAATTTATATTTGCTTTGCTGGAAACTCAGTAAAAATTTTTAAATAAGGACTTTTAAAAGTAACTTAATCTCAAAAACCAACATGACAAAACCCCAAGTATCCTCTCCCCATGTTTTAAATACCCTCTGATTGCTTCCTCTCTTCACATGTTTTGCAAAGTCCACCAGAGCTTTACGCCTGTGAAGGCAATTTCTATAATCACATAGCTCAGAGAAGTCACAGAAGCCAAACTACCTGATCAGGGTTCTCTGGCACACCTGGAACTTGGTGGCTCCCAATCAGAATGTTTCCAGGGCAAAGTGGGAGGCCCTTCACTGACAGCTGCGATGTTTTAATTTCATTATCATCATTGCCAATATCAGCATCACTCTGGTCATATCATTGTCACTTATGTACTTCTCTGCCCAATATATTTCATATATGCTATTTATTAAGTTTTGCATATGTTTTTATTTAATACTCAAAAGTTATTAACAGTTTTCAACCTGGTCATTAATTTTGTTTAACCAAACATTTAAATGATTGAACAAGAAATAAGAAAATATACTGCTACTTTTAACTACCTAACACATTATAATTAGCCATAGTATGAAAAAGATGAATAATTGAAACACAATTTCTATTCCTCTAAATGTGTAAATTATTTCTAATAACTAATATGTAAATATAGAAAATATACTGATTCAAATGCTGGTAATCTTAATCATTACTACTTCAAGTCAAGTATAGTATTTAAATGTACAATGCAATGTATTTAACTTAAAAGTCAGTAGCTATTTTTAAAAGCTTTAGCAAAAATTTTTATGCAGGTCTGCTCTCCTCCCTCTGTGTCATCCCCCCACCTACAGCAGGAAGGAGGCACCCCAGAGTCTGCACTTTTGCCTGGGGAACCCTGAGGGTCAGGTGGGGCCAGGCTGGGCTGGGCTGGGGGGCAGGTGCTGAGCCTGCAGCAAAGGAGCAGCTGAGGTGCATAAGGTTAGAGACCAGCTCTGCCTGTGTCACCTCCACCCCTGACATTCTTGGCTGCCTCGCTGGGTGTAGATGGCAGCAGAGTGGGGTCCCAGTGGTACCTTGGCACCTCCTGCATCTGGCTGAGCTGCCCTTGCTGCTGCCACCACTGCAGTTTGCACCTCGGACACCCTGATCATTAAGGTCTGCAGGGGTAAGCTGCAAGGAACCTCCCCTATGAGCCCACCAACATCCGGGAACATCAGCTGGAAGCCCACTTCATGCTTGAACTGCCTGCGATCTCCCCTGTGGGCCCACCCTGCCACTGGGAAGATGCAGAAGCCCACACCAGGACAAAAACTGCTCTGGACTGCTTCTGCTGGGCCCACCCTCCCATCTGGAACATCAAAGACCTCAGTAGGCTCCAGTCAATATGAAAAAACTTGGAACTTTGCTCCTAGGTGGCAAAACTTGGACTGTAGCACATTAACTGTGTCTGTGTGGTGAGTATGTGCGTAAAATAGAGGTGTACAGTGGATAAATAGGGACAGAAATAAAACCCACTCCAACTAACTGTAGTATCTTGGTGAGTCTGAAAAGAGTGTGTGATCCCCTCCTACACAGAGAAAACATGAGTCAGAATAAAAATGACAAAAGGAAAAAGCAAAATGCAGTGTGAAACATACAGTTCATCAGAAGCAAGTACAGGAGACATTGAAATAGAGGACCCCAAAAGTAACACATTGGGAATCTCTGAAAAGATAGTAAGTGAAATAAAAAAACAACTCCATCAGGCTATAGAGGAAATCAAATTAGAAGTAGTCTCCCATGTAAAGATAGAAATAACAACATTAGTAAAGGAGTTGCTGAGACTAGCTAAAGAAGAAATAGAGAAAAAAGTACAGGAGCATGAGAAACTGATAGAAACCTTGAATGAACAACATAGAAAACAAGCAGAGGTAAACTCAAAAGAGACATCCAAGAAACAAAAAATTCTATTGAAAGTGTGCAAAACCACCTAAAGGAAGCTGAGGATAGGATTTTAGACCTTGAGGACAGGATCACAGATAGTGATCAGGAAAGGATAGAACTTTTAAAAATAACAAAGCAGCATGAAATGACAATCCAGAAGCTTCATGATGATGCCAAGAGCAACAATATAAGAATAATGGGCATTAGTGAAGATACAGGAGTCCAGGCAAATGACATACATAAAGTATTTACAGAAAAAGTAGCAGAAAATTTCCCAAACATGGGGAAAGAATCTGATATCCAGGTAAGTGAGGCATAAAGGACACCAAACAGTCACTATCAACAGAAATCCACACTTAGAAACATAATAATTAAGATCTCAGACATACAGCATTAAAACAGAATACTAAAAGCTGTCAGAGAAGTGACACAATTCAGCTATCAAGGAAAGACCATTATAATCACAGCACACTTTTCAGCACAAATTCTCAAGTCAAGAAGAGCTTGGAGTGAGGTATTTCAAGCCCTGAAAGAAAATAACTTTCAACCCAGACTGATGAATCCAGCAAAATTTTCATTCAAATTTAATGGAGAAACAAGACACTTCCATGACAAAGAACAAATGAAGAAATTCATGTCCACAAAACCAATACTAGAAAGAATACTGAAAGACATGCTAGACAGATTTAAAAATGACCACAATCCCAAAAGCAACAAGAGAAAAACATCTCCAGGTAGGATAAGCAGTTAAATAAGTGGAAAAGCAGAAAGAAACAACTGGAACAATCAGGGCAAGGCAGAGCCAGTACTTATCAGTGATATCCATAAATATAAATGACTTCAATTCAGCTATAAAAAGAAATAGATTCACAGAATAGATCAAGAAACAGGATCTCACAATATGCTGTACTCAAGAAATACATCTGACCCAAAAGGAAACTCATAGATTAAAAGTCAAAGGATGGAAAACAGTATTCCATGCAACAGCAACCTAGAAAAAAGCAGGGGTAGCTATTGTATTTGCAGACAATGTAAACTACAAACCTAAAATGATTAAAAGAGATAGAGAACATCACTACATAATTGTTAGTGGAAAAATTTAAGAGGAAGAACTAACAATTATAAATATATATGCACCAAATACAGGAGCATCCAACTTTATAAGACATATACTAATGGACATGAAACACCAAATACACAAGAACACAGTTATAACAGGGGATCTTAACAGCCCATTGTCACAAAGAAATAGATCAACTAGACAAAAAGTCAGCAAAGAAATAACAGAACTGAATCATACCTGTGAGCAATTGGACTTAGCAGATGTTTACAGAGTGTTCCACCCAACCAGATCAGAATACACATTCTTCTCAGCTGAATATGGGATATTTTCTGAAAAAGACCATATATTATCCTATAAAAAATTCTTAAGTAAATACAAAGGTATTGAAATCATCCCAAGCATAATATCCAACCATAGTGCACTGAAATTTGAAATTAATGGCAAAAGAAACTGCAAAACATGTGTAAATACATGGAAATTGAATAACAACCTTTTGAACAACCAGTGGGCTACAGAAGAAACTAAAGAAGAAGTAAATCAATACCTACAATTCAATGAAAATACAGAAACAACATACTGTAATCTATGGGATGTAATGAAAGTGGTCTTAAGAGGGAAATATATAGCAATAAATTGTCATGTCAAGAAAACAGAATGAGCACAAATAAAAAACCTAATGCTCCATCTCAAGTTTCTAGAAAAAGAAGAGCAAGCTAAACCCAAAGCTCATAGAAGAGAGGACATTGTAAAGAATAGAGCAGAGATCAATGCAATTGAAACTAAAAAAACAGTGCAAAGAATTAATTAATCAAAAAGCTGTTTTTTTGAGAGAATAAACAAAATTGACAAACCCCTATCTAACCTTATCAAGAAAAAGAAAGAAAAAACCCAAATTCACACAATAAGAACTGAAAAGGGAGAAATTACTACTGACCCTATGGAAATTGAAAAGATCATGAATACCTACTTTGAAAATCTCTACTCACATAAAGTGGAAAACACAAAGGAAATGGACAGATGTCTAGAAACATATGAACTAAAAAAGTGCAACCAAGAATTTATAGCAATTTTAAACAACCCAATATCATCTACTGAAATGGAAAATGTAATTAAAAAGGTACCAACAAAGAAAAACCAGGTCCTGATGGATTTACAACTGAATTCTATAAGAAATTTAGAGAAGATTTGATGCCAATGCTCCTTAAACTCTTCAACGAAATTGAGAAGAAAGCAATCCTCACTAAATCATTCCTGGAGGCAAGTATTACTCTGATACCAAAACCAGAGAATGATCCAAACAAAAAAGAGAACTATAGGCCAATCTCAGTAATGAACATTGATGCAAAGATTCTCAACAAAATACTGGCAAATAGAATGCAGCAAATCATCAAGAAGATTATACATCATGACCAAGTGGGGTTCATTTCCAGGAATGCAAAGATAGTTTAACATACACAAATCAATAAATGTAATACACCACATCAACAGAACCAAAAACAAAAACCACATGGTCATCTCAATAGATGCAGAAAATGCTTTCGACTAAGTCCAACACATGTTCATGATAAAAACCCTTCAGAAACTCGGAATACACGGTGTCTACCTCAACCTTACAAAGGCCATCTATGACAAACCAACAGCCAACATTATACTAAATGGACCAAAACTGAAAGCTTTCACTTTAAAATCAGGAACAAGACAAGGATGTCAGCTATCACCACTCCTTTTCAATATAATTCTGGAAATACTAGCCAGGGCAATCAGACAAGAGAGACAAATAAAAGGAATAAAGATAGGAAAGGAAGAAGTTAAATTATCACTATTTGCATATGACATGATACTCTAAATAGAAGACCCAAAAAACTCCATTAAAACACTAGTTCAGGTAAAACAACAATTTCAGCAGTGTAGCTGGATAAAGAGCCAATGCTCAAAAATCAATAGCATTCCTATACACAAACAAAAAACTCACTGAGAGAGAAATTATGAAAATATCATCCTTTACAATAACATCTAATAAATGAAATACTTAGGAATCATCCTAAGTAAAAATGTAAAAGACCTATATGGTGAAAATCATACTTCGCTGAAAAAGGAGATTGAAAAGGATATTAGAAAATGAAAGAGTATTCCTTGCTCTTGGTTCTGAAGAACCAACATTGTGAAAATGGCCATATTCCCAAAACTCTTATACAGATTTAATACAATCCCAATCAAATGCCTCAAAGATCTAGAGAAAGCACTCCTAATATTCATTTGGAAATAGAGGAAATCTAGAATAGCAAAGGCAATTCTGGGCAACAAAGGCAAGACAAGAGGTATATCAATTCCTGACTTGAAACAGTACTATAAAGCCACAGTGATAAAATCAACATGGCACTGGCAAACAAATAGATCTGAGGATCAGTGGAACAGATTAGAAGATGCAAGCACAACTACAAAGACACTCAGCCACCTGATATTTGACCAAGGGGCTAAATATGTCCACTAGAAGGATAGCCTCTTTATTAAATGGTGTTGAAAATATGGGTTTTCCACATGCTGAAGACTGAAACTAGATCCAAGCCTATCACCATGCACAAAACTAAAGTCTAAATGGATCAAAGACCTCAATATTAAAACAGAAACACTAAATCTACTGGAAGACAAGGTAGGTAGAAATCTTGGAGACATAGGGGTAGGCAGAGAATTCATGGAAAAACATGAACTACAAGGGAAACACTTCAAAAATTCAACAATTTGGATCTCATATTACTGAAAATTTCTGCATTTCAAAAAAAATCACCAACAGAGTGAAAAGATAACCCACCGAGTGGGAAAAAATTTTAGCCAGCAGTCCCTGAGACAAAGGACTTGTGTCCAGAATATATAAAGAATTGAAAAAACATCAAGCCCCCCAAATTTAATGATCCTCTCCAAAACTGGGCATCTGAGATGAACACACAGTTCTCAGAGGAAGATATACAAATGGCAAATAAATACATGAAGAAATGTTCACCATCACTGGTCATTCGAGAAATGCAAATTAAAACAACGTTAAGATTTCACCTCACTCCAGAAAGAAGAGCTGCCATCATGAAATCAACTGATAACAAATGTTGACAAGGCTGAGGGGAAATGTTGGTGGGAATGTAGACTGGTGCAACCATTATGGAAGTCCATATGGAGAATTCTCAGAAGACTAAGAGTGGAAGCCCCATTCAATCCAGCTATTCTCCTCCTGTATATTTTCCCAGAAGAACTGAAAAGTTCATATCACAGTAATATATGTACACCCATGTTCATAGCAGCACAATTTTTGATAGCCAAATCTTGGAAACAACCAAGATGCCCATCAACTGCAGAGTGGATGAAAAAGATATGGCATTTTTATACAATGGAATATTACTCAGCTATAAAAAAGGATAATCTTGAGGCCTTCATAGGAAAATGGAGACAACTTAAGGCTACCCTTATTAGTTTTATAAATAAGAATCATATTTATAAATATCATATTATGTCTCTAGTATATAAAGTAAATAAGAACTATAAGTGCAATAAAACCAACATGTGTAATTGCTATTGTAAAAAAAACAGGAAAAGAAAGTGCTCTAAGGTATATAACTGCATGTATGTTTGAGTGTGTAAAATAGATGACCATATTTCTGAGTATTTGTTGGATCTTTGAGCAGAACTGTTTATATTCTCACTGTTTGAATGTCTTCTATGTATTCTTTAATTTTGTAACTTGAACAACTACATCCAAGGTGACAATATGTAATTTATTGATTAGTGATTTCTTAACGTTTTTTCTCTTCTTTTCATTTTTCTTTTAGAATTCTGTATTGTTGCAACCCTTTTTTCTGTTTTCCTTTTTTTTTGTTCTCTTTAAATAAAACTTCAAAAATGTATAATTGCTTTTGTAACAAACAGGAAATAGGAAGTGCTATAAAAGATATCACTGCATGTACATTTGTGTGTAGGATTGATAACCATATTTCTAAGTTCTTGTTGGATTGTTGAACAGATCTGCCTGCCATCTCACTGCTTGAGTGTCCACTTTGTGTGCTTTAATTTTGTAACTTGAACAATTATTTCTAAAAGAACAATATGTAGCTTATCAAGTTGTGATTTCTTATTGTTTATCTTTTTTTGAAATTCTGTAATATTTCTATCTTTTTTCTGTTTTTTCTCTTTATGTAAAAATAGATTTTAAAAAATTTTAAAAATAAAAATAATTTTAAAAAATTATTCAGCACTGTGTAAACTTTAGATTAATAAAGATTCATATAAGTTAAAGTATGGGTCTGAAACATTAAATATACTTTGAGATCCATAAAATTTAATTTTTGATGAGAAAAATAAATGCACCAATTTCCAAGTGAGACAATAAAATGTCTAAGTTCCACTACATTTAGTGAGTATTTGAACTCCCTAGTGTGGGTGCCTCCTGAAAAATTCAAAGAATTCAGGGAAAACCTCCTCTCTTTTGACTCAGCCTAGGGGTGTAACATCCTCTGCTTCTGACGGCTACAAGTACAAACGCATTCAAAACTGTGTCTTAAATTGCAGCCCTAACTTTAAAGACAGTTTTGAACCTCTCTATTCTTACACAGATTGCTACACTCATTTCCTAATATGATTAGATTACATGTGGCATGAGTTTAACTTAGATATCAATGCACAGGATCAAAAGAGAAAATTCTAGGACATGAACAACTAGTTAGACACATCCTGTATTTGCATGAAAATTTTTCTACTCCTAGAGAATATAATTCATGTTAACTAGTTCATGTTACATATCACAGAATTCTTATCTCTAAATTTCCCTAACATTTCATTTATTTTTATTTGTACTTGTTTAGAGTGCATGAGGTTTACTTTCATCACAGGGAGTGGGTACACGCAATGAGCACGTCTTGATTCTAGATCTAGACATGACACAACCGCTCTTCCTAAGGACACAGTGTTTGTTCTTCAAACACCATGTCCTCTGTAAATAGCACAACTCCTTAAACACATTCTAACATCTCATCTTTTCCAATATCATTTGAGATTATATAACTTTTTAATACATAATTTAGAATATGTTGTCCTTTTCTTCTTTAAAGTAACAACCATTCCAAGCAAAGGTTCATTTAATATATACCTTGCCCTTATGATACATCCAAGAAATTAATTTATCTGTAATATCAGTCATTGTGTGTATTATCAGTTCATTGTCAATTCATTTTACATGTCAGGAATCACACCCAACCTTTGCAGAATTCTATGGTAATTGATGCTTTAGTAATAAAGCTAATACATGATTTAAAAGTACCTTAAAAGTATTTAAGGGTCACCTTTATTTTATCTATTTTTAGAGAAAAATAACTAATCATATATCATTCTTTCATCTGCTCAACTATCATTTGAATTCATGTTAGTAAAATTTTTCATTTAAGTTTTTTAGGTGAAACTTCTGAATTTGCAAATGTCTTATTCAAATATTTGATCAACCAAAGTTTGTGATTAGTTCTAACAAAATTATTTTAAGTAGTTTCTCAAGAATCTGAACTTGCTGTAATGAATTTTAAAAATACACACATTCTCTCCTTTCACTAGATTGGACAGTTCACCATACTCTCATGGGCATCTTCTAAACAGAACCATCTTTTCTGCTGATCCCTACTGAATACTTTCCAGGAAGCCCACATGCTCACCTCTTATCCCTCTGCTCCTTGGCTGTGATATCTGTGTGAACACTTGGAAAACTCAGGGATCCAGGCCATGTTGATGTGGAGGTGGCCTGAAGTCCATGTACGTGTTCACTTGGGAAATTCCATGGGGACTTGGACCACAGAGGCCAAGTTCACAGCACACAGATAGGCCCTGGGCCAATGCTGGGGAAGAAGTCAGGTATTAAAAAATGTTCCTAGGTGTGTGAAAAGCCAACTTAATATGGAAAACATATTATTCAATTCAGTCTCTCCCAATATTATATCTCAAAGTCTTAAGGGATCATGTGTTTTACATATTTATTATTGAGCCAGTACATTACCAGCATGTGCCTCCATGTTTTGGCAGGTTTAATTGTGTTA
>PVLA01019351.1:0-12450 GCA_004027455.1 Hydrochoerus hydrochaeris
AAAGCTGTGTAACAACAGTCAAAGATCTAAACTCTGTCTTCCAAGTGAGTGAGACACATTAAACAGTGGACTGGGACACTTCTTAAAATGTGAAGTGCACAATTCCATCAAAGTGGATTTTATTTGTTGCTTGCTTTTTAACTGAATTGAAAATCTCTCAATCAAAAATTCACTTCCATTTCTTATTCTGATGACTTTCTCTCACATGATATCAATGATTTTAATGTATCCCGCTGGCAGCTCATTTTCCGTGATCATAGACTATCGTTCCCCATGTCTTGTTTCTTCAAGTTCTCTGTTTATTTAGGAATTCAAAGCACAAATGTGTTCCTGCTTAAAAGGTAACAGGATAGTACAATGTCAGAAACCGTTCTGAATTTCTAAGAGTTCATAAACCCTTCGATGCCATTTTTTGATTGACTATAGTTTCTCCAGTAAAGACTCCATGGAAATTTATTTAATTAAAAGTAGTTGTATATTTTAGATATACATAATGATCATATACATCATAGGGAATTTGTACCTGTACATAATATATTTTGATTCCTCTTATTTTCCCAATCCCCTCTCCTCCCTTTGAACCATATTCCTTCCCTATTTATAAGGCTTTGTTTCCATTATATACTTTTTAAATTATCATTTTTTCTTTTCTTTTTCTTTTTCCCTTTCTCTTCCTTAGTTCCTTTTCCTTTTGAACAATATCTTCCCATTGCACTACATGTGTTGTATATTTTGTCTTCATTTCCTTTTGAAGTTTCTCACACCAGGGAGAAAATAGGATTTTTTCACTTAAGTTTATAACCTCAAGTTGCAACAGAAACATTTATTCAAAAAGAAATTCATAGACTTAAAGGTGAAGGATGGAAAACAATACTGCATGTACGGGAATGCAAACAAACAACCAAAAAGTGCTGCGATAGCTATACTATCTGCAGAAAATGTGAACCTCAAGCCAAAGCTAATCAAAATAGACAAACAAGGTCACTACATACTTGAGAAGGAAAAACTCCAACAAGAGATAACAATTGTAAGTATATAGGCACTAAATTCCAGTGTGACAAACTACATAAAATAAATATTGATTGACATGAAAAATCAAATAAACACTAACACAGTTGTAATAGAAGACCTTAATACCCCAGTGACACAATTAGATAATCAACTAGCCAAAAAATTTCAGCAAAGTATTATAAGAACTAAATCAAACTTGTGAACCAATGGGCTTAGTAGATGTCTACAGAGTGTTTCACCTCACAACATCAGAATAAATAATATTCTCAGACACGGGTATTCACCAAACAGACCACACATTAACCCATAGAACATGCTTATGTACACAGCCACACCCAAGCCTATCTCAGTGAGTCTGCCCCATTCAGAGACTGCAGGGGGAGAGAACCAGGGGCCTCACCACGAGTTGATCCTCATCTGGAAAGCAATTCCATGTGCCAGCTGCTGCCAGAGTGGGGAATGCCACACCCAAGTTTCTTTTGAAGATTCTGTGCCATTCTCAGACTTTCAAGGGGAGTGGTACAGTCTCAGCAGGAAGTTATCCAACAGGAAAACCTTATCATCTTCATTGTTTTGTTAGGTTGGGATTTATTCTCTTTTGTTTTGTTTATGTTAAGTGTGATGGCATGAGCAGCTATTTGAAAGATAAGACATATTACGGTAGCCATTTTTTATTTACTAGTGGCCTGTCTTGAAGTCCTTTATTGCATTTACTGTTTTGGATCTATTGTTTCTATTCTATTCTGATCTGTTCCATTTTTATTATGTGAAAAGTATCTGCAGCTGTTTTGAAGACAAAAAAAGGGAATTATTATAATTATTGTTGGTTTCATAAGTTTCTCAAGTACTAAATCACTTATACTGATTTATTTTTATTGGTTTTCTTTTGTTTTGTTTTCCTTGGTTTTATAATTTTTCACATAGAATAAAATTTAAAAAAAGAAAATGCTTAAGTTAATACATAGGGATTGAAATTATCCCATGCATATTATCTGAATATTGTGGAATACAAATGAAAACCAATGAAAATCACAAGAAATTCATAAACATATGGAGGTTAACATTCTCCTGAGCAACCAACAGGTCATAGAGGAAACTAAAGAGGAAATTAAATACTATCTATAATGAAATGATAATTCTGATGCAGCACACCAAAACCTTTGGGATGCAATAAAAGGAGTCCTACAAGAGAAATTTATAGTGGTAAATTTTCACATCAGAAAAACACAATGAGCTCAAATACACAACATAATGTTGAACCTCAGACTTCTAGAAAAAAAGGGAAAAAATCAAATTCAAACCTCAGAAAAGAGAGGAAATTATAAAGATCAGAGAAGAAATCATTGCAAATGAGACTGAGAAAACAATATAAACAGTGAAGCAAAGAGTTGATTCATTGAAAGATTTAATAAATTTGATCAAAACTTAGCCAACTTTATCCAAAATAGGGGGGTGGAAGAGTCAAATTCATGCAATTAAGATTGAAAAGGGTGAAATCACAAAGTTTCCCACAGAAATCCAGAAAATCAACAATCCCTAATTTAAGAAACTGTACTCTAATAAGATGGAAAACAGAAGAAATGAACAGATTCCTAGATACATGTGAATAACCAAAACTGAATCAAGAAGATGGAAAAATTCTAAATGACTCAATATCAGTCAACAGAATTGAAAATGTAATTAAAAGCTTACCAAGGAAGTAAGCATTATCTAAAACTGAGAAGGACTCACCTGAAAAAAAAAGTTAGAGACAAATCTCCTTAATGAACATAGATGCAAAATTCCTCAATAAGATACTGGCAAACAGAGTGCAGTGAATCAAGAAAATTATTCATCATGACCAAGTAAGATTCATCCTTAGAAGGAAAATCAAGTTATGCACATCAATAAGTGGAGTACAGAATATTAACAGAACCAAAGATAAAAATTACATGATCATCTCATAAATGCAAATAAAGCATTTAACAAAGTCCAGCCCTCACTCATGATAAAAATGCCACAGAAAACTTACTTCCATGGAAGTTTCTAAATGAAAATAAATATTTAAATTTTTTTAATGATCCCAGCTTTGATTTCACATAAGTGAATGAGATGAAAATGTTTTACTGTTTCAGTAAAACATTTTTCTTTTTTAGCAAAATGGAATTGTTAGCCCACATATAAAATATGTAATATAGTTAAAATATGCATATATTGTATCAAAGCTTTTATATTTTATATTTTATTATAACATTAAAAAGGGATCAAGAAGGCAAAGGGCTGTGAGGTGGATATGGATACATGATATTCCATGCTCCAAAAAATTCAATCCATTTTTCAGTCCAGACACATTATAATCTCTCTTGCCCATTATGTTTTACATCTAGAATTAATGTTTCCTGCTACACCTTTCTCAATATTTATCTGGTGATTCAAGATTCATGTTTTCATTTAAGAGATATCTTCAATAAGTAGATCAATTGCTTAGCTAGTATCTGCTTCCCAATTCACAATTCACCCCTGTATGGAAATTTCTTGTGCCATAATCTTCCAAAATTTGAAACTTTGCCCTTCATGGTTGTGACCCAAATATCTAAGATGGTGCCTAGGAAATAAATTCATATTACTGAATATTGATGAACAAGTGAAGTAATGAATCCTTTGCAGCTTGAGCATGCACAGGAAATGGGTCAGTGGAAGAGAAAGAGAAAGAAGTTTGTGTCAGCACTGGCAGGATGGACAACTCTATCAGACTACACAACTTTGATGTATCCAGAGCTTGCATTTCCAGAATTCTTTCATGCCAAACACATCCATGAGGTGTGAGAACATTGGATCTGACCCAAGTCTCTCTTCCCTTGTTCAGTATTTCTAAATATCTGCCATTATGTCAGGCTCTGACCTACAGGGATAGGTTGAAGAACAAGGGTGCATGAATGTGGTACAAAGACAGATGGATCTTGTATAGCTGAAAGACAGAGCTTTACCTGAATATTTCCAATTGTCCTTTTGGTCAAGAAAATATGTTATCATAGTGTTTTCTCTTGACATATTATTCATAAAAGTGTGTCTCTATTAAAAACCACCTTCCTTCTTAAAGTCTGAGTTTCATTCTTGCCTTCAGATCATTGGTCAAGAGAGTGGTGAGTCAACTAAGATTCACCCTTTTCTCCAGTTGAACTACAGATATTCTGACATGGCTCATGTCAAAGGACTGCAGGAAGAGGAACTGGAATATGTATTATTGCCCTCAATGTGCCTTTCTATTCTTGCATCCTGGTTAGAAGGAGATTTTTCCTTTTGTGCTGGCCTCCAACTAACCCTTCATCGCTGAAATACTTTAGTCATAAGTTTCATGGCTTTGTTCCTGGAGAAAAGCAACTGGTTCCAAGAACAGAGCCCTGAGTTTTACCTTGCTTGTAGCTCACATAGAAATCAGCACCATTGTAGTGACCCCTCCTCTTCAGGAGATGTATAATATTCCAAATTTAAATCATCAGCCACACGACATCACATGCATTCATCTTTATGTAGAATTTAAGAGCAATGGTTTCAGAGTCAGAGTAAAGCAGCTAATTGTGTCATCTAGAACAGATTACTTACTATACTTGAATATCCTTTTCTGCATAGTGAGACTGTTGATAATGATGCCTATCTGATTGAGATGTCATATGAATTAAATGTAATAATGTGTGCAAACCACTTAACAAAAATTTTGGCCAGTAGTTCTTCATTGTGTTAGCTGTTACTCCATTATGTATCACTGCCCTCATAAACAGTCACTCAATCATATGTACCCACTTAACTTCATTCACACATGGCCATATAAACATGTAATCATTTTGGTAACTTTTGCTTCCTTATTCTATTCTATTCTAGGGATTCAGGTAAGTTGATTTTTCCTGTAGAACAAGATTGTCCTATCTTGGAAAAGCTCGAACTGCAGATTGTGACTTTTTCCTTGTCTTCTTTCCAATGTATTATTTTTATATTTAAGCACACACACTTATTGCCTCATTTCACCTCCACTCTCTCCACAGGTGTGCCACTTAATAGGCTCTATTTTGAATCATGGAGGAATGCAGAATTCTCTTTATTTTTCTTATTCTCTTATTTTTCAGAACAAGTGCAGCAAGATTTGAAATCTGTATGGGATCCTGGAAAATTAATCTATCATTATGGTAGATAAACTTTATTTTTCAGTCCTATATATGCTTATTTTTAAGAGACAGCAGATACAAACAGATTCTTTCTAGAGCAAGAAGCATACCCTCATGTCCTGTCCAACAACTAACAGGTCCTTCACCTGCCCAGATTTCCCCAAACATGGAATATAGATTTAATGGACAGTGAATTTTCATGCTCCCATTGATTTCCTGTTCTGTTCACAAATGATGCCTGCTGATGTTTTCCCAAGTTCCTTTTTAGTTTCCTTGAAGCTCTGTTTAGAGAGAAATCAGTCTCACCTGGTGCTTCTGAGCACACAGTATAGTCCATCTGCCTACTCTTTGAGAACAGAAAATTCTTCATTGACACTGGTTATGGAGAAGCAGACTGACAGACTGCTCTCCATGTTTTTATATTCTCTGAAAATCAGTGTTTCTCTTTGCTTAGATTGCATGGTGGGTACAGCAGCACTAAAGCAAGAAGACTGGTAGCAGAGACAGAAGAGCACATTTAACACCAATGTGCCTTTTGCCCTGTCTTTTCCCCCAGGAGATTTACTTACACTGAATCTGTCCAGAGTTTCTAGGGAAACTCTGCATGCATTGCCAAGACTATGTCCAGGGGACCTGGGCAGGAAAACTGAATCTTTGTCCTTCTCTGAATTCCTGTTTATACCTAGACCATATTTTTTACTACCTGGAGCTACTGTAGGACAATTTATCTCCTATGTACAACATGATGCTAAATCAAAATATCTGAAGACTATAAGAACCCTAATTTGTTTAATATGATAATAGTTGTATCTTTAAAAAATCAGTATTTTAGTCTATTATTATGTGCACTTTTAATTTACACATAATTATACATATTTATTAGTCTCCACATATAGATGCATAATATCTAATCAGTGTAAAATGTATGTACATATACTCATTTATCATTTCTCTGTAGTAAAACCATTCCCAATCCTCTTTTCTAGTTTTACCCACATATATATACTATGATCTTATACATATCTATTGAAGTTGAGCTCAAAGAAATGGAATGTAGAAAGTTAATGGAGGCTGAGGAGACTACCAGGGTGGGAGGGATGGAGAAAGCTTGGTCAATAAGTACCAAGTTACAGTGAGAAGGAAAGTATAAATTCTGCCTTTATTTGTTCATCATTATTTAAAAACAGTTCCTACTTTAGTTGAGCTCCTCCACGTATAGTACACAATGCTGAACATTCTGCAGAGTAAGAATATATAAGTTATGATGTCTGTCATTTGGAAACAGGATATTTCAGGAAAGAATTGTATACTCTAATAAGCATAAAATATTGCATGTTGCATAGAATGTACAAACAAATTGCTCTAGGGACTCAAAGAAGAAACAAATGCTTTTTAAGTAAGGAACATGGAAAATACTTCATCAGAGAGGTATTATCTAAGACTCATGGGAGCAAGAGAGCTTGGAAGTAGTACAGTGGAAAATAATTTTGGTTCAGCAGTTCAAAAATTAGGTCCCTCCTCTGGAATCTACCATATTTTAGATATTTGACCTTAAAAATGGTCTTTTTTCCTCAAATTATTCACTACATAGACTAAAAACAGTTCTTTCATCAATATCCTATTATTGATCTTAGTGTCAGAAGTATTATGTATCTAAAAATATTCTAAAACTATGTTATTATAAGTATACAAATGCAGAATATTACCCATGCTGAAATAAGCCACATAGACCTTGATCAGTACAAATGAGGTAAAAGAAATTGCATTACAGAGAGAATTGAGGTGGAAAGAACTGGAATAATGACAGGACAAGGTGAAACAATAGAATAATGAGGCCTCCTAACTGACAAAAGATCATATCCACTGCTTTGGATTTCAAAAAGCATTGTCTTTGAATAAACACTCCTGGAGTGTGTTCCATGTGCGAAGTACTGGGTGAAGCCACAGCCCTTTCTATCAAGTCGTCCACTGCCTTGTGTGTGGGGGGAACACATCCTTCTCTGTTCCTAGTGCTTTCATCTTTTTCTCTAAGGCACATGATGAGTTGACACTGATTCTGGGAAGATTAGGATTGCTAGTGTCCCTGAAATGGGCCTATGGAAATAAAAATCGGGAAAGATGATGTTATACTGAGAAGTGGTTCTGGGAGAAAGTGAAGACACTTGGTCGTCAAGCCCTTGTTTTGTATGCCTCGTGGAATTACCCACTCTTTCACTTAATGGTGACATAAGTGTGATACATGTATAATGTAGTAATTACAGACCAATTATTCTCTATTTTAAGTTATCCTGTAAATTAAAACAAAATAAATGCATGAGTGTTATAAGAATTAAAATTTCATATATTTTACAAAAACTTCAGAAAATGTAGTGTTGGTTACATATCACCATAACCATGAAGGAAGACACAGCATACTTTATTTTACGGAAGCCACTAAAATACATCAGAATTATAAAAATTATTTGTTCTAAAAAATAATATTTTATGAATATTTCTTTTATTATAGAATAATATCAGATTTACAAAATATGCAAGGATTCTAAAAAATTGCTATATATTCCTAACCCAGTTTTGTTGCTAATATTTATGTTTAGGTCCAGGTTTATTTGCCAAAACTAAATTAAAATTGATACATTATTATTAACAATTTAAATGTTAAATTTAAAACTTTCCAAAGCAGGAAAACCTATGAAGATAGAGTATCTCAGTGGTTGAGGACTAGTGGGGAGGGATTGGGAAATAATAGCCAGTGGGCAGAGTATTTTTTGTTTGTTTGTTTGTTCATTTTTTTATATTTCTTTTTTGAAGGTAGTAAAATAAAACAGAACAAGACAGAGCAAAACCAGTCAAGACAATGCAGAGTAATTGGTATAGAACTTCACAACAGGATGGCAGGATAACAATAATAGGTACCATAGTATATCTTGTTATCTTCACAATAGTTGTCCATTCAATCAGGTATAGCAAAATCAAACCAAAAGCAGAACATTATAAAACCAGTTGAAAGACAATATTGAATAGAGCATAACAATTAATGAGAACAAAAGAAAACAGTGAAAACAATATTTGCCTTCAAAGAGATGGTAGAAGGAAATCTCCCACATTTGCTATATTGCATATGATCATCCTCCCAAGAGATGCTCAGTCCTTGGGTCCCCAGTTGCTAATGGAGGGAGTGGGGGGACAGGATATTTGATTCTCAGCCCGAGTGTTAGTGGGCTCACGGGAGCCGCTGACTTGTTCTCTTCTTGGCTCGCCCACCGCTCATTTGCACACTGCTTACCAGGAAGGCGGGCATATTGCTTTCTTATTCAATGCCCTAAATTCCAACATGGCTGGATCTCAGGACAT
Organism: Hydrochoerus hydrochaeris; assembly: GCA_004027455.1. Lineage (NCBI taxonomy): Eukaryota > Metazoa > Chordata > Mammalia > Rodentia > Hydrochaeridae > Hydrochoerus > Hydrochoerus hydrochaeris. Next base: position 8,502 of record PVLA01019351.1, read on the forward strand.
CCTAACTGGTTCTCTTCCTGGCTTGCCCTTTGCTCGCTTACACCATGGCTGCTTACCAGGAAGGTGGGCATGTTGCTTTCTTGCTCAGCGCCCTAAGTTCCCAAATATTTTGCTTTGGGATCGCAAAAATCTAAATTTGATTGTGGTCATAGATTGTAGAACTCTGTCAGTATATTAAAATCTGCTGAAGCATTCACTTTAAATTTGTAGATTATACAGTATATACATTTTATTTCAATAAAACTGTTATTTAAAGAAATTTGAAAAAAACAGTTTAAAATTTACCATTTTATTGAGACATGTTATTTTTCCATTAACATTGTTTTATTTTCCAAGATCTATTTCAATACAGTGCATTTTAGGTAACAATCTTGACCCCTTAGTCTCCTCTGGTCTGACATTTCTTAGTCCTGTGTTTTATACTGTAAGTATTCTTAAAGGAGGGAAAATAGTGTTTGCAGAGCTGAAGAACAATGCTTATTTTTTAAATGACCATTTGAAATGTTATTGGGATGTTTTCAGACACTGTTAAATGTTAGAAAACAGTAAAATATATCAGGTTATTAATTTAAATATTGTTAATCATGATATACATCTTACAAGGTCTGTCATGGATAATAGCTTAACACAAAGGAACGAAGAAATATCAAAAGAATCACATAAAAAATTTGAGGGGCAGACCAGGATGCTCAGAGTTTACTCACATACTGGGAGCCACTATACATTTTCAGCACAGAAATCATCTTGTCAGTCCTCTTTTACCGCTATCTTCCCCGACCACTGTGATGGCATTCTTGTCCTGATGATTCAGATGGCCCCTGCCTGCTGTACTGATGCAAGAGGCTGAGGACTTTTCCAGACAGAGAGAATTCTAAAAGGATCACATCAGCTGTGCCACATTCTGAAAGCCTGGCTGATCATTTTTCTTTTTTTTTAAATTTAATTGTTGTCATTACATATTTACAATACATAATGGTTAAACCTATTGTTGGAGCTGGTGCATATATGTAGCATGTCTTAATTCTTTTTATGTTCCCTTCTCTTCTCATTCCTTCCTTCTGCCTTCATCTCCTGGTCTTCTTCCCATTTGTAAAAGTCTTATCTCCTGTTTCCTATTATTTATCTTTTATTTAATCTTCAATTCATTTATACTTTGGGCTTCTCAAAACTCACAGATTATAAAAATGGCCTGGAACAAACAGGCTCAAATGGAACAGGGATAAGACAAAGTTTGTATCTATGTTTGGGACAACAATCAGGCACATAAAGGAAGATAACAGCAACTCAACCAGAAAATTGATCCGTGATTGAAAAATCTTGGAAGGTTTTATTGACTTCAAATTCAATAAGTCAGAAGGGTCATATAATTTAAAATTCAGCCAAATCAATAAAGGCTTCAATTTTTTCATAGTCCATGTGGAATACAACGTGCTCTTACTCATTCTTTACTGAGAGATGACTCTGTGTGGGACACTGTGCTAATCACTTTTGCTATACATTAGTATTTAACTTCATACTTTGAAGTCACAATTAGAAATGCTTTGTTAATTTAAAAATGACATGCATTTTATTGTGAAGAAGATTGGAAAATAAAGAAAATAAATGAAAAATTAAATGTCTTTTTTTAAGATTAATTATAGCTAAGTTAGTAGATGTAATAATTATTTCCAGAGAGCATACTATCATCCCAGAACACTGTAAAATTCAGAAACTTATTTTTTTTTTTTTTTTTGGTACTGGGGATTGAACTCATGACTGTACCCTTGCAAGGCAGGTGTTTATACTGCTGAGCTAAATCCCCAGCCCCAGAAACTTATTCTTTAAAGACAGCTAGTACAAAGACTTTTGATGACTTCACCTAAAAGCTTTACATAAACTTTATATAACTTTAAATATAAAAATAAGAAACTTATAAGGCTATATCACTGTTTTATTATATATATGTTTTAAATAACTGTATAGCATTTTATTAGACCTCATACCTCCTTTCTACTTGTCCCTACCAGATGTCTTGAAGTTAACATCCTGGCGCTGGTAAAGGTGCAGAGTATGACGTAGGGCTCTTTTGACCTCTTGGTTACGTAAACAGTAAATGACGGGATTGAGCAATGGTACGATGACAGCATACAGTACAGAGACCAACTTGTTGGTGTCAAAAGCTGAAAGTGCCTTAGGCCGGGCATAGATGAAGATACTGGCTGCATAGAAGATGACCACAACGGTGAGGTGAGAGGCACAGGTAGAAAAAGCTTTGTGGCGTCCAGCAGCTGAAGAAATGCGCATGACAGCACCAGTAATGGCCATGTAGGAGGCCCCAGTGACAGAAAGTGGCCCCAGCAGGATAAAAATGGCCAGGATAAAGTCAGTGAGCTCTGCTGTGGACATGTCAGTGCATGAGAGATTGAGCAATGGAGAGACATCACAGAAAAAGTGGTTGATGATGTTGGGGCCACAATAAGAGAGGCGAGAAATGAGAAAAACTTTGACCATGGAAATTCCAAAGCCTCCAGCCCAGGAGCCAGCTGCCAGCTGCACACATAGCCGGCCACTGACAATGACGGAGTAGTGGAGAGGGTGACAGATGGCCACATATCGATCATAGGCCATAACGGCAAGAAGGACACACTCAGTGCAGCCCAAGCCTAGGAAAAAGTAGAGCTGTGTTATGCATCCTTCAAAGGAGATCAGCTGTCCATGATTCTTTTTGGACCCAAGGAAGCCAGCAAGCATTTTGGGAATAGTGACAGTGACATACCAGATCTCCAAGAAGGACATATTAGCCAGAAAGAAATACATGGGTTTGTGGAGGGTAGGGTGGCTCCTGATTGCCATAATGATGAGTCCATTTTCAGTCAGCACCAACATGTAGGCCAGCAGAGAGAGGGAGAACAGTAGTGCACACAGCGGTACAGGAGCTGGAAAGCCCAGCAACACAAACTCACTCACTCTGCCACTGTGGTTCCTCCACTCCATGGTGTCAGTCTTGCCTCCTGCTCTTCAGGAGATGAGAATGGGTGTTTTGGGAGGCCGCAGCAAGAACCTAGCTTCTTGGAAGGGGTGTATTGTTGGGATGCAATATATTTAACAAATTAATTAATCACTGAGCTGAGAAACTAGCTAAGCCAAACATGGACAACAATAAATGTCTTTGCATTGGAAATGAGTCTTTCATGGCCTTTAGAAAAGTGTTTATTAAGAAACACTAGAAAAGCTGTCACTAGTTAGTCCAAATATCTCTCTTTAACCCTATAGAAAGGCTAAAAGGAAAGAATCATTAATTTTGATGGTGAAAACACAGTAGTAATAAATTTCCTAAGGTAAGAGTCATTCATGAGTTACATTATAACTCTGGGTATTTTTTTGTTTGTTTGTTTGTTTTGTTTTTTGGTACCAGGGTTTGAACGCATGACTTTGTGCTTGCCAGGTTGGCACTTAATGCCACTGAGCTAAATCCCCAGCTGTATGACTCTGTATTGAGGAAATGAGTTACACAGTGGCGAGATAACAGCCATGTATAACTTGGCTACTATGCATTATTATTTGAGACTCTGTTCTAAAATGTTTACAGTATTAAATCACTTGGTCTTCAGTAACAAGCCTGAGTTAGTACTGGTAGTAGCCCCACTTAACACCTAAGATACAGAGCAGTTATGTGATTCATATGGTGTTAAATGGATTATAAAAAGTGGAACCAAGAAGTCAAAATCTCAGAGTTTCAAAACAATTCAGATGATATGAAGGGTGGACTATAAGTCTTGCATTTATATTCATGATACATTCATTTTTATTTGTGATACTTCTGAAACAGAACACCAAAGGTCATATTACCTGTCTTGTGAAAGTTCCCAAAACCCAACACTTTAAAAGAGAATCTGAAAATCAGATTAGGAAGTGAATGCTGGGTGACAGAAAGACTAAGAATCCAATAGGTTCTGAAGCTGTTCTTATC
>PVLA01019352.1:0-12443 GCA_004027455.1 Hydrochoerus hydrochaeris
GCTGTCCAGCGCCCATATCAATGCCCCGCTCTGCTGGGTGATCTGCTTCAGGTGGGACTCAGAGTGAACCATGGCAGCCTCAGCTGGGCTCCTCTGCCTCCTGGTACTCTGGTTTCCAGGTGAGGGGACCACAGGATGGTTCAGCACATCTGTGGAAACTCTTTCAATGTTGGGTCCTGTGTCCTGGCACCTCCGATCAACAAGCACAGTAATTTAAGTTCAGTGTTGATCAGGGAGCTGAGAACGCACTATTGAGAAGACAATGGGTGTTACCCGGACTACATGGGTAACATTTCTTTTCTGTATTTCAATCTCAGATTATACTGGACAAACCCCGCTGACTCAGACTCCTGGCTCCCTGGCTGTGTCTCCCGGAGAAACTGTTACTCTCAGTTGCAGGGCCAGTCAGGGTGTGAGCAACTACCTAGAATGGTGCCAGCAGAAACCTGGGCAGCTCTCCGACTCCTCATTTGTGCTGCCTCCAGCAGGGGCATTGGAGTCCCAGCCCGGTTCAGTGGCAGCGGGTCAGGGACAGACTTTACTCTCACCATCAGCAGCCTGCAGCCTGAGGACACTGCATCACTGTTACCGGTATTACAGAGGGTGTCTTGCAGTGACTCAACGGGTGCCAAAAACCTCCCTGAGACTTTGCCATGGTCTTGCTCATAGCGGCTGCTTCCTTTAAGGACAGCTGCTATGGTTCCTGCTCAGCTTAAATGTCTCTGCCTCAATCTGGCAACCTTGTGATTCTGCAAAGTAACTTGCTGATAAGATTTTGACTGATTTGTCCTTAGGCTTAGGTGCACAGCCATGTTTAGGAATAGTTTCCCTGGGAATGACATCGGATCTACCCACATGAGTGAATTCCTAGAAAGATACACCGCTTATGTTCAGTAAAATAAGGCAAAGCAACTGCCAACAACAAACCTGCATCACACACATGTGAGCTTAGCTCATTATGCACTCTGAACAGAAACCACTTTTCCCATTTTCTTTCCTAGTATTAATTGGATTCATTGCTGAGTTAATTCTCACTGCTATTACCTTAAATACTAGCTTCTTAAAAATGACTCATTTACAATTTTGTTTTTCTCATCACGTTTCAGGCTTTTGGCTGAGATTAAGTGTAGTTTTTTCTTATATTGCAGCACAACTGCTAGATCTATAGTTTCCCTTTCCACTTACTACACAGGTTAGTTCCATTTTCCTGTGTATCCTGGCATTTCCCATCATGCTACAGGCTACACAAAACTCTTGGCACAAATTTTATTTTGAAACCACCACGGACCTTTGGGCTTCCCAGGCAGGCCTTGCCTCACGCAGATCAGTGCCTGCTGATTTCCTATTGTTGCCACTTTTCTTTTTTCCTTTATATCTCTTTCTGTTTCCTCCTTCCTTTCTGTTTTCAATGGCCTTGAACTCTAATAAATGACTGAAACAATCAAAATAATAATCACCAATGGTGCCTATTTCTTATTTTCTTGTTTATTAACTTACTCATTCATCTATTAGTTTTAGTAAGATAATCAGCATATGTCACACCAGCCTGCAGAATGCAAGTTAGGGCAATAACAGTTAGGAGCTGACTTTCACCTCCATTTGCGTATCTTCCATTAAATAGTTTATCTCAATTAAGTATATTATATCCTTGAGCCAGAAGCGGTGGTGCACTACTGTAATCCCAGCACTTGGGAAGCTGAGACAGGAGGATCATTGCATACAGAGGTGGAGGTGACAGATCCTACAAAACTCTAACTCCATCAGAGATGCAGAGGAGACACACTGGATGAGCCCCTAAGAGGAGAGCAAGTTGGGTGGGGAGAGGGGCTGTGATGCAGACCTGTTTCCCTGCTGATCTCCAGAGCCCTTGGCAAGGAGCACAAATCCCAGCTCGGTCCACGGAGGCTGAGGGTGGACTGTGAGCGTCATGCTGCTCAGATTCTGTGCAGGGCAAGGATCTGGAGGTAATGTGGCAACTCTGGGCTTCACTGTTCATTTTCAGTTTGCCAGTTTTAAATGCCATGTTACACAAGCAACTAAAACCATTAGTTTTTGCTGTATTAATAGTTAATGTGTTACATGCACACAGTGAGTAAACCATGTATTTACATGTGTAACGCATGCTTTTCATCTTTTCAGGCAGATCAGAAGCTGGGAGGAGTTGGACTCTGGGATGGGGACATTTGGAGGTTGTCTTCTTCACCTCTGCCCGTCAGGATCAATGAGAACAGTGCTGAGAATCTTTAGCTCACAGAGCCAGGCCAGCTTGTTGGCACTTGGGAGGATGAGGTGAAAAGCTCTGTCTGGATATCTTACAGGAAGAGTTTTGACCATAATTGAGGCACAGGCACAATGCAGCCCTCTGGATATCAGGAGCCCTTAGGTACAACCTTGAAAACTTCTTGTTTTGAGATTCCCAGAGCAGGAGGAAAGAATCTGTTTGGTTACTTTCTACTCTGTCAAAGCTGCTGCATCCTTTGGAAATACTGTAACACCCAGAGTTCTGTTTTTGAGTTTAACTACACCCGGATTCTCCTGTTGTTTCTCAGATGATTCTAACTTATCCTGCAATGCAAATTAATAGCAGGAACCTGGCTGGGCCTTAGAACTGCCCTTGGAGGAAGACAGGCAGAAACATGTGCTCCTGTGTGTGCCTGGGGGAAGCCTGGGGCTGGGCAGCAGCATTGCTCATGTCCTCCCCGCCGCCTCAGTCATGCTGTGACAGTGAGTACAGGAACCCAGGCAAGTTCACAAGTTCTGCTCTATCCTGGTCTTGCCTTCTCATTTTTATCCCTAGGTGTGAAACAGCCCGTGTGGTTCCCTTCATTCTTCCTTCTCCAAGGGATCAAAACATAGGACTGTGGTCCTCAAGCAAAGCGCATTCTGAAATGAAAGAACAGCAGCTCACTTTACTCATGGGAGAGCAGCCTGATTCTGTCCTGTGGCCCAAGGAAGAAACATGCTTTCTGCAGGCAAATCTGTGCTGCCCTGGTGTGGACAGGGTCCCCAGAAGATGGGGAGCCTGTACTGAGATAGGTTAGCCCAACAGCTGGGCCAATTCCTCTGCCCCTGCTGATTTGCATATCCCAAGAGCCCAGCAGGCTACTTGAGGACTTCTTCATAGGCTGCTGGTCTCACCCTGTGCAGCTTCAGTCCCAGTCAAGACACAGCATGGACATGAGGGTCCCCGCTCACTTTCTGGGCCTCTTGTTGCTCTGGATATCAGGTAAGGAAGGGCAGCTCCGGGAATTTACTCAGCTCTGAATGGTCAGAATTGCCTGACATTTCAGGGAGGTCCTGCTTTGTCTTGAATATCTATGTTGATATTTGTTATGGTTCCATTTCAGGTGCCAGATGTGCCATCCTGTTGACACAACCTGCATCCTTATCTCCGTCTGTGGGAGACACAGTCAGGATCAGTTGCCAGGCCAGTCAGAGCGTTAGCAGTTACTTAAGCTGGTATCAACAGAAACCAGGACAACGTCCTAAACTCCTGATCTATGATGCAACCAATTTGCAATCTGGGGTCCCATCAAGGTTCAGTGGCAGTGGATCTGGCACAGATTTCACTCTCACCATCAGCAGCCTGCAGCCTGAAGACTTTGCCACTTATTACTGTCAACAGGATAGCAGTTCCCCTCCCACAGTGATTCAAGCCCTGACATAAACCTCCCAGGGAAGCGGAAGTGTGAGGCTGGGCTGCCCCAGCTGCTTCTCTTTGTGTCTCCAGCTGCAGACCAAGTTCTTCAGAAGCAGTCAAGCTTTAAAGTACCCTGGCAGGATTTGGTAGAAGTGTCCAAGTAAGCTCCCCTCTACTGTACCTTTCCTTTCTGTTTCTCAACCTTGATTTAAAGAAGGATACCAATGAGTACATTGGAGTAACGTGGATTATGGCATCATTTTGTATTCACCTGGCAACAGAGAAGCTCTTCTTTGGATTGCATCCAGTAATTTTTAAAATCTTTTTTCACTGTTATAGATTTATTATTTTCATTTTTTAAAGATACTAAAACCAAAGTACAGCAGAATACAGTTAATCAAAGCAACACAATGAAATCCATACTGTACTACAAACAAGATGATAAAAATGAAAAGTGGCTAACAAGACATATATTGCTATGTTCAAAGTATCTTCCCATAGCATTGGATGTAATAAATTCAAACGAAACAAAATGGAATAAAATCAAACAAAACAAAACAAAACAGTGTAAACAGTACAGAACATCAAAACAAGATTATAGGATATTAATAATGAGTGCAGATATGCCTCTTAAAATCCTACAGCTAGAGAGCTGTATTCACAACAAAACTTAAAGTGCAGAAGTATTTTTATGCCTCTGCCCCTACATCTGCATAGTAGATCATCACTGTAAGTTGCAACTCTGCTGCAACCCATCGAGATAAGTTTAAACCCAAAGTTCATAGTACACATTAATTTGACTCTTGACATTAAATGTTTAATGTGTGTACCTGGGCTGTAGCGCACCCCAGCCTGGTGCGCTGTGTGGGAGAGACCCTCGGTTAATGTCTGCCAGCTTGCTGTTCCTGGAGACGTTACTGAGTATCCCTGATACTGTGCCTTAAAACATGATAAGTGTGAAAAGTACATTGGTCCATAAAAGTAAACTAAAATTAAAAGCTTTTTTTGTTGATTGCACAGTGCCCATTTCTAGTGCTGAGCAGGCATGTGTGACTCCTGTCCAGGCTGTTAATCAACATAAACACACACAATTACAGCACTTTAGAAAACCATGCTGGCCAGTGCTGTTCAGGTTACCTGTGTCACTCACAGTGTCACAGCCAGAGTGGGAACCTCACCGTCCTTTACTCCAACAGGCCTGGGGTCCCAGATGGTCCCTTGATGTTCAGTTGCTTGGCTTCATTTCTCACCCATATTGAGTCAATATTTCTCTCAGGAAGTGCTATGTCCGAATAAATCTAAGGCGTCACCTCTCTTTAGAACTCTAGCTGTATTATAAAAGCAGTTTACGATGCCATCCTTTAGAGATGTGCGGGAAGGGGGTTACCTGATAGCATTTCTCTATTCAACCCATAATCCCAGCATTGTCTGTGTATTACAAGGTGATGTTGACGAAAAAGGAGAGGCAGGCAGGAGAGGGAAATGGGATTCTAACTGAGTTTTCTTGCAGTGAGGAAATGAGGAAGTATGAGGTTACTTCACCTTCCTTCATCTGGACACTGTGTTGTCTACAGATTTCAACATAAATTAAGAAGCTGTTTCCTGATCTGTGCCTCAGAAAAATTTTTGCTCACCACAATGTATGTATAATCATATTTACTACCTTAGAATCTGAGAATAACTAATAAGTAATAAATGGGTGCACTTCTAGTTTTTATAGTGTTTGAGGGTAAATATATGTTACCTCAGTGAAGAAGACCTAACTAGATGAAATAAAACAATTAATACTCATGTATTTAGAAATGCAAACACTTATAGCAATACAAATAAAAGTACAATTGCAACTTAAATGTAAAATTTTATCATGAATAAACCAAATGATGGAAATCTAAATGTTTAATTAGTTCACCAAATTATATAGCCTTAAAGAACCAACATTTTAAAATGCTAAAAATAAGGGATGAACCTGAACAATATGCTACCATATTTATCTTGAACATAAATGTCTGTAGCAAAGTATTTGCTACTCTGAAAATGTTCCTTTGATTGTGAGCTTTATGGATTCTCACCTCCTTGTTCTATTTGAACATCATCAGTCCTCTTGGAAGGTTTAAGGAATGAATGAATATTTGTGGTACTTGGAACAACCCCTGCAATATCAGAGTCACCAATGTACCAGCAATGAAGCTCCAATAAATCTAGGGCTGCTGTGTCCCATAGCTGTGATGTTATACTCCTATCCTTCAAGTTTATGATTTTCAGTGAAAAGTCAAAGCAGTGGTTTTCTGAGAGATGGTAAACTGTGAGACATGGATCTGGTGATCCTGGAGGCCCTTAGCGGAAGGAGGTGTTGGTGGAAGCAGGAACGTGCCTGGGCTCCAGTGCTCGCTGCGATCCCTTCCTCACAGCCTGTGCAGAGACTGGGAAGGGAGAGCTGGGGAGGGGTTTGCAGAGCCCAGTGCTCCTGGGACCTGCTCACGTCTCAGCTGCCACAGTTGCAGCCACTCACCAGTGGCTGAGTGTGACAGCAGGGGAGCTGCTGGGTTCTCACACGCTGCTCTGGAAGGGGCTCTGGGATAGGAAGGATGGGCTGGCCTTACAGATCTATAGTGTGATTCTTTACTCTACAAACATTTCCTGCAGGGTCTTCAGGGGCTCATGGGCATTGCCAAAACTAAATTTATGTCATATCGTTTTGGTTACATATGTCAGGTTCACTGCCCTATGACCATTATCGTTTTAGAACATTAGGTGAAGTGTTGGTCTTTTGGCCTTACTAGAAGGATGATTTATTAAGAGGAATCATTTGGTTTTGAATAGAATCTTGTCTGGTAATTGATAAAACAGGATCAGCTTCATGAATACAGCAGAAAAGTTTCAGTCTCGGCCTTAGGGTACCAAAATGAATAGGTTGCTGTGTTAAAGATCCCCCAGTAGAGGGCGAACAACTCCACATTTAGCAAAGCCTGAGGCCTTGACCTAGGAACACTAGGACAACAGAAGCCATGCTTTCCCATGAGGAAGCCACTAAGGCAGGGAGCTCTCTGCCCAGCTCTATACTCACATGTCTGAGGCCTCTGTGCACAATGGCCCTGGCTTCCCATCTGCCAGTTATACTTTCTTACTTTGTGACTGGTATTCTCCTGACTATGAGGAGCTTCCCAGGAGGCCTCTGGGTCAGCACTGAGGCAGGAGGGGTGAGAGACCAAATGTTTCAACTCTGAATGTGGCCAGCTGTTAGTGAAACAAGAATAAAGTGGCCTGGTGTATACGGAGGTGGAGGTGACAGATCCTATAGAACTCGACTGGTCAGAGATGCAGAGGAGACGCACTGGAGGACCTAAGAGGAGGCCAATTGGGCAGGGAGAGGGGCTGTGATGCAGACCTGTTTCCCTGCTGTTCCCCAGAGCCCTTGGCAAGGAGCACAAATCCCAGCTTGGTCCACGGAGGCTGAGGGTGGACTGTAGCTTCATGCTGCTCAGATTCTGTGCAGGGCAAGGATCTGGAGGTAATGCAGCAACTTTGGGCTTTCACTGTTCATTTTCATTTTGCCAGTTTTAATGTCATGTTATGCGAGCAACTAAAACCATTATTTATTGCTGCATTATATTAATAGTTAACGTGTTACATGCACACAATGAGTAAATTATATATTTACATGTGTATCACATGCTTTTCAACTTTTTAGGGAGATAAGAAGCTGGGATGAGGTCAACTCTGGTATTGGCACATCTGGAGATTCTCTTCTTGGCCTGTGCCCCTTAGGATCAGTGAGAACAGCACTGAGAATCTTTAGCCCACAGAGCCAGGCCAGCTCTTTGGCCTTTGTCTCTCCCAGGGTTGCTCCTCCTGGCCTCTCAGGCTGGTCAGCACCCAGAAATTTGAGTACTTTCCTTTCCTGTGTCCCCTGCCAGCATGCAACACTGGAGCTTCTCTGGTTCCCCAGGTCCTCATCCCCATGGGTAGGGGAAGAGCTCCCTTCTCCCAGCCCAGAGCCAGCACTGGGCAGTGCGCAGCTCTGCAAGCCTGAGTTTAATCCAGGTCCAGGTCCCTGTTTCAAGCCTCTCCACTCACTTCAGGGCTTGAAAATCTACTAAGACCTTGACTTCATGCCCACGTCTCCTGAGCTCCTGAAGCCACCCCGGGACCTGGATAAGGAGGATTTTTAGCCTTGTTACCTTAGAGTCCCACTTGTCCGTAATGCAGCAGAAAAAGTTTTTCTTCAGATCATTCTTTACAATCCAGTGTAAGTCATCAACACAGCATTATTTATTCTCTAAAGGGCCTGTTAAAAACATCACACATCCATGGCAGTCATGGCTGTTTCCTTCAGTTTATTCAGCAGCAGCTCTGACCTGCTGTGCATGGCAAACACAGATGAGCCTCTTCCAGCCTAGGGATACTGGGGCTCATGTGACCCCTGCCGCAGTGAGATAAAGCAGGAATGAAGACGGTGCACAGGCGCTGGGAAGGATTTTCACATACCTGAAATGGGAGGGTGAGGTGAAACGCTCTGTCTGGATTTCTTACAGACAGCGTTTTGAGCATGCTTGAGACTCAGGCACCATACAGCCTCTGGAGACCAGGAGCCCCTCAGCCCAACCTTGAAAACCCCTTGTATTGAGATTCCCATAGCAGGAGGAAAGAGTTTTGTTGGTTTCTTTCTACTCTCTCCAAGCTGCTGCACCCTTTGGAAATACTCTTAACATCCAGAGTTCTGTTTATGGATTTAATATATCCTTAGTCTCACGTTGTTTCTCAGATGATTCTAAATTATCTTGCAATGAAAATCAAGAGCAGGAACCTGGCTGAGCCTTAGAACTGCCCTTGGAGGAAGACAGGCAGAGACATGTGCTCGTGTGTGTGCCTGGGGGAAGCCTGGGGCTGGGCAGCAGCATCGCTCCTGTCCTTCCCTGTCTTCTTAGTCATGCTGCGATGGTGAGTACAGGATCCCAGAGAAAGTCACAAATTCTGAAGTCTTCTTGTCCTGCTTTCTCATTTTTAGTCCTAAGTTTGAAACAGCCTGTGTGTTTCCCTTCATTCTTCCTTCTCAAAAGGATCATAAAATAGGACCTTGGTCCTCAAGCAAAGCATGGTCTGAAACGAAAGATCAGCAGTTCACTTTACTCATGGGAGAGCAGACTGATTCTGGCCCAAGGGTGAAACATGCTCTCTGCGGGCAAATCTGTTCCACACTGGTGTGGACAATTTCCCCAGAATACATGGAGCCTGTCCTGAGGTAGGTTAGCCCTACAGCTGGGCCAAATTCCTCTGCCCCTGCTGATTTGCATATCCCAAGAGCCCAGCAGGCTACTTGAGGACTTCTTCATAGGCTGCTGGTCTCACCCTCTGCAGCTTCAGTCCCAGTCAGGACACAGCATGGACATGAGGGTCCCCGCTCACTTTCTGGGCCTCTTGCTGCTCTGGGTCCCAGGTTAGGAAGCACAGCACTGGGAATTTACTCATCTCTGAATGGTCAGAATTGCCTGACATTTCAGGGAGGTTCTATTTTATCTTGAATATCTATGTTGATATTTCTTATGTTTCCCATTTCAGGTGCCAGATGTGACATCCAGTTGACACAACCTGCATCCTTATCTGCTTCTGTGGGAGACACAGTCAGGATCAGTTGCCAGGCCAGTCAGAGTGTTAGCAATAACTTAAACTGGTATCAGCAGAAACCAGGGCAACCTCCTACACTCCTGATCTACTATGCAACCAGGTTGCAATCTGGAGTCCCATCAAGGTTCAGTGGCAGTGGATCTGGGACAGATTTCACTCTCACCATCAGCAGCCTGCAGCCTGAAGACTTTGCAACTTATTACTGTGAGCATTATCAGAGTTGGCCTCCCACAGTGACACAAGCCATGACATAAACCTCCCAGGGAAGCAGAAGTGTGAGGCTGGGCTGCCCCAGCTGCTCTCTTTGTGTCTCCAGCTGTAGACCAGCTTTGTCAAATGCATCCAGGCTTTGGAGTGCCCTGGAAGGATTTGGTAGAAGCCTCCAAATAAACTCCTCTCTGCTGTAGGTTACTTTTATGTTTCTCAACCCTGATTTAAAGAAAGATACCAGAGTACACTGGAGTAATGTGGATTAGGGCCTTATTTTGTATTTACCTGGCAACAGAGAAGCTCTTCTTTGGATTCCAAGCAATAATTTTTAAAATCATTTATGACTGTTATACATTTATTAATTAATTTCATTTTTTAAACAGACTAAAAACAAACTACAACAGAATATAGTTAAACAAAACAACACAATGAAATCCATACTGCACTGCAAACGAGATGATAGAAATGATCAGTGACTAACATGATATACATTGTTATATTCAAAGTAGCTTCAGATTGAATCAGTTGTAAAAATTCAAGTAAAACAAAATGGAATAAAATCAAACAGAACAAAACAGTGTAAACAATACAGAACATCAAAACAAGATTATAGGATATTAATCCTGGCTGTAGATATGCCTCTTAAAATCCTACATTTAGACATCTGAAGTTACAACAAAATTTATAGTGCAGAGGTATTTTTATGCCTTTGCCCCTACATCTGCAATGTATAACATCACCATAAATTGCAAATATGTTCCAACACATCAAGATAATTTTAATCTCAAAGTTCATAGTTCACATTAATTTTGACTCTTGACATTAAATATTTCAGCCAAAAACACAGGTATAGCGGCATATATCCAAAATGCGTTGTGACACAATGTTGTCATAATTCCACTGTCTTGTACCTGTGCATCTACTTTTCCTCCATTTTCTGTAAGAGAATCACGTCTTCCCATGCCAATAGTTTTTCCTTGTCTAGAAAGATAAATTCCTGCAGTTTACAGTATCGAAGTTTTTCAAAAGCTAATGTCAAAGTATACCGCTATGGAACATAGAAATAAAAATAATGAATAATGCAATTTGCTACTACCAAGACTCCCTTTATAGCATCTATTATTATCATGAGTATCCTGGCATAGTAAGGGTGTTAGATTCTTTACTGTGCAATACTGTGGTGCTTTCCTAGTACTGACTGTATCTCAGAGGTCAGCAGATGGGTCCTGATTGTTTGGACTGATGTTAAAAGTATTGAAATTTTAAAATATACAGAGGGAGTTTTATTTCTTTTGTCATTCGTGTTATTTTATTGATACAACTTGTTGTCAATTCTGATGCTCATAGAACCAATTGGGTTTACAGGCGGACCCCGAACTCTCCCTGTTCTTTTCATATCATTCAGATCCTGTCGCTGTTTCACGGAACCCAGCTCAGTGTCTTTCCCTAACAGTCAGGGAGCTCCCATTTGCTCATGTATCTTTTTCTGAGAATTGAAACAAAAAAGATGTTTCATTTTATGCTGAAGAAAAGTATCTCCTGTTCCTATTTCCACATCTTTATATGTGGTTTTTAGGCTGTGGCACTTGAACTCCTTCCATAAACACAGCATTTCAGCCCCGGGTGAACAATAGACTTATTTTTTAGGAAGACAACAGTGCATGGTGGGGCTAACATAGGACCCTAGAATGTTTCCTAGTTTTCCAATGAAGATGGCAACGGAGAGGAGTTTGCTGCCATTGCAGGGACACAGTCTTCAAATGTTATACTAATTTTTTTCCAGAAAAATCTCAGATTCCACAGTAGCAAACATTCTCTCTGCGTAACCCATTCCCTGCTTCCTCATCCCACTGGCAGGATGTTTTCATTTGTCCCTACTCTCTCCTGTTTTCTTTACTAATTTTTGCCCTTTCAATAGGATGTATTAGTTAAAATTATCTCTCAGTGTTCCACAACATGCCAAGCATAGAAAATGGTAGTTAAACACATTAATGACCTCTGCCTCATCTCGTTACTATTGGGTATCAAACAAAAATTTAAAAAGTAAGTAGTGTGAGCATGTGAAATGTACATCAGCTCCTGGGAGATGGTGACTGCATGCCTTCCTGGGAGAACAGCTCGGCAGAGTCTTAACACTTATTATCTTAGTGTCACATTCACCAGTTGAAATTTCAAGCCTTTGACCAATGCACTTGGAAACACTTGGTCGCTCAACATCTCGCCTAAAACTATTCAAACTAGCTTTATTCCTAACAGCCTGACAGGAAAACTACCTCAGTCATCATCAGCACATGAAGCCATACGTTACGATATCACCATTCATTAAACAGTACTCAGAAATGAAGAGGATCACATTATTGCTACAAGAACCACATGAATTGAACTAACAAGCAACTATATTGTGTAAAAGTAGGAAGTGAGTAGGGAATAGAAGCTATATAATTTATTTTTGTACAAAATTCAAGAGAAGGACAAATCTAATATGTAGTGACAACAGATACACTCGTGTTTGACAAGTCCATGGGGTGAGGGTGGAATTGATTAAAAAGAAGAGCATGAAAAAGTGTTTTTTATTCAGGATAAATTGTTATTCCAGTGGAATTTTCCCAGTGTAACTTTGATAGAGATTACACTGAATCTGTATTTCACTTTGGATGGTGTGAACATTTTAGCAGCATTAATTCCTCCAATCCAGCAACATGGGGCACCTTTCCATTTATTTGTGTCTTCTGGAATTTCTTTCACCACTTTCAGTGAAGTCTAATTTATCCCTGTTTCTCTCCTGTGACTGTGTGAGTGTGCGTTTGTTGTGTATTTGCCTTCTTTTCCAGCCCAAAGTTACACTCTCGCCCTTTCTCCTGAAGCTGCCCTGCTCACACCTGTCGACCCTGTGTTCCATTAATTCATATTTTTATTCTGATGCCATATGGCTCCATGTTCTTACAATATGTACTAAATTTCATTTTCTTTC
>PVLA01019353.1:0-12444 GCA_004027455.1 Hydrochoerus hydrochaeris
AGTGAAAAAAAAAAAAAAAAAAGTGTCCATAAGGAACTATTCTGAAACCAGAAAAGCTCTCAAAATGGGAATTTGACAAAAGATAGATATGAATTCACAGAAAGGAAATAACAGCTCACAGAATGAGACCAGAGCCTCAGAAACCAAGGCATCTGGTAGAGCAGGGCCCTGATGGAGACAGTCCTGCTCAGGACAGAAAGTGACCCAGCTCTGCTCTGCTGGGAGTCCCCCTCCTCAGTGATCTTTCTGCCAAAGCAGGATGTTAAGGCACATGGTCTGGATGACAGCCGAAAGACACAGAGACCAGAAGGGTTTCTTACCTGAGCCAGCCTGGGAACCAATCTCCCACCCCCACCCCCAGTGCGGAAGAGAATCCCTCCCTCTCACAATCCTAAACCTTTCCCGTCAGCACGGGTATGTCAATGTTTTGGCGCCACCTGCTGTCCCTTCCTGACAGCGGAGTACACTGGATCCTCGAGGTGGATGGGCCTCAAAGCGTACTTTCCTTAATTTATCATAAACCTTAAAGGAATGAATTCAAGAGAGGTTCCTTTTCCAAGAGTCTTGAAGATTTGAGGACAGAATTCCTATAGTTAATAGAGCCCATTTAGTTTTAAATTATTTCTCTAATATATTACTTTGGTTTTCTTATTTTTAGTTAGAAATTCTAATTTTGTTACTAGATGACTTGCTGCAATATTTGTCACCCAGTGACCTAAGTATTTTACACTGCCATACCATTCCTATGACCCTCATTCTGGGCAAACATTCTAATACACAATGAGCTCCTTGGGAAGTTAGCTCATCTCACAGAGACATTTGTTCACTCATCAAATACTTCTGTAGCACCTACCATGGACAAACTGGAGGTACAGGGTAAGATATACAGGGTTTACACTCTCATAGAGGCTACATTGTAGTATCTTTTATCTGTCTTGTTTAGGTAGTATGGCAATTCCTCACTCTTTTGTTTGCTTTGCTTTTGAGACAGGATCTATGTATTCCAGGCTGGCCTTCAACTCACTACATAACCCAAGATAGCTCCAAATTCACAATCCTCCTGCCTCAGTCTCCCAAGTGCTGGGATTATAGGCACGTATCCAACTCCTGGCTTTCCTTACTCACCTTAAGGAATACCTGTGTAAATAGTCAAGCTCGAGGCAAAAATACAAACAGATTTTGTAGTTAAAGAAATAGAAGACATGCTGGGTGGCAATGAACGGGTATACAAAAAGACTAATTTTTCCAAGCTAAGTTTTTCCCCTAAACCCCACTGCTGAATCTAACTCTATACATACATCCCCACCTGGCAACAGTGCCCCAGCTTCCAAGGTCAGCCTCCTCAGATCTTGAAACTTACAGGTCTTCAGTAGACTGAAATGAAGGAGAGGTGACACTGTACAAAACCCAGGAAAGACAGCTTCAATTATTGGCAAGTATTTTCCAAATGTCATCACAGGAAACAGATGGGACTCCATTAAAAATACTGTCATCTTGTAGGAGACAGAGAAGTTTCTGACAGGCCCTACTATGAGCCAGAAAATCAAAGTCAGCCTTAGAATCTTATGACACCCATGGTTTCTCCTAATCTCTTTCTCCAACTGTTCCCAGGGCTATGTAACACTTGTCATTAGAAAAGGAATCTTTTCCCTTTTCCTCTTCTGTGGTACTGAGGGTTTGAATCTTGGGCCGTGTACACACTAGGTAAGCATTCTACCACTGAGCTACATCCCAGCCCTTTTATATTTATTCTGAGGAAGGGTCTCACTAAGTTGCCAAGGCTGGCCTCAAATTTGTAATTCCCTTGACTTGGCCTCCTGAGTAGCCTGGATTATAGTTCACAGAAAGCATCTTAAAGAGTTCTAGCAAAGGAATTCCCAAAGATTCCCTGATAACATATTGCAGTCAGGTGAAAAATTCTTTTTCTTCAACTACATCCTTATTGTTATAATCCAAGTTGTCCTTTTTTAGATCATTTTGAATGAAAAGCAGACAAACTATTCCTCATCCTACCTGTGCTCATTTTTCACATTTAAAAGAATATGCTACCATCCAATCTACTATCTGAATTAAATAAGTCCACTGTCTTTTTTATTGCATGTTCATCCATCCCTTTTATTATTGCCCTGATCTCCCTATGGATGCTAAAGTCCCACACAGCTTTCAAATCCAATACAAAATTCTAAAAGACAACTATACCAAGTCTTCAATAAGATGCATCATCTTTTTAAGTACCCAAATTACACCAAAGAAAGTATAGCTGAGCACACTTTCTAGTTAAATGGGGGAGTGGGGGACATTTCTCAGCTATGGATAGAAGCAAATATTACACAACAAAAAAAAGTTTCACTCTACAAGGCCAAGGATGGTTAATGCATCTGACAAAGGCAGCAGCAGCCAAAGCTGACAAGCAGGGAGCCCAGAAGGGGCATTTATATGGGCTCCATACCTTAGCCATCAAATATGTCACAGAAAATCACACTTTCCTGTCCTGAGATCCACTCCCTCACCAGAGCTCCCTGGGACTCCTGCACCAACTTCCCCAAACAGTGACTTCCTCATTTGTCCTATCAGGTACTTTGTCCCTTTCCCCAGGGGGCGTACCTCCTTGAACTCTGAGTGAATGTACACCTGTCTCCCTTTCTGAGTCAGACCCTTGCTTCTTGGGAGTTATGTGAGTCTATCTTTGGATCCCTAGCACTCAGCAAGAACTTCTAAATGCCAGTTTCCTACCGGCTCAGTACCTAAACCCAGTGGCATGCAGTAAACGCTGGATAAAGACGATAACATTAAAAGCAGCTGTCCAGTACCTCCGCTAAGTTGTCAGACCAGTTTAGGATACTGGCATAAAAACTCCTTTTTTTCTCTTGGCTCAGACATTTACTCTTAAGGTTTGCCTCCTCTTCAGGAGACTCCAGGAAATAGGGGTAGTTTTAAGTTCTAGAAACTCTAATCATCCCTGTTTTCTCCAAGTTAAAGGCCTGAAGGGAGACTGTAGATACCTCATGAATATTGATGAGTCCCTGCGGTCACATGAATATTAACAACACCCTGTGGCTTTCGGGAATAGCAGCCCAGCTAGAAGGTCTAATATTAACCTTGGCTGGGCCCAAAAGGTGGGAAGAGCATAAGGCCATACATCCCCATGGGGACCAATGGGTGGACAACAGAGGCCAGTTTAGGGTTGGCCCCTGTGCAAACATTGGCACGTGGGCAGTTAAGAAAAACTAAATATTGTGCCCCATGTCCCTGGCACTGGGGGTTCTGTTAGTTGCTACTGGGCAGAAATCCCCAATTCTCAAGTTTGCAGAAGTTAGGATGTAGAAATAAATCATATGCAATTCAGAAAATCACTGGTAGGGATACACTGACCTATTCCAGTTGCTACAGCAGAAGGAGTAAGGAAAGTTTGAAGTCAGACAACATTGGACAGAAACCAGAATGAAATCATAAGACACAATCGAGCACCAAAATACTTTTTTTTAGCTCTCACATTAACAGTAATGAAAGATCTATAAACTGTGGAGTTATTGCTCCATACTCTAACAGTAACACAAGAAACAATAACAGGTTAAAGAGGAAAGATGTTCTAGGTTTGAAGTAGTAAGAGATAGAAAGGGTTTCTACACTTTCTGTCTACACTTACAGCTGAGGGTACAGCTGAGTGGCAGAGCACCCACCTGGCATGCATGGTCCTGAGCACCACAAAACGTATGCAAGATATAGAGAAATAGAGATATAAATAAATAAATAAGAGAGAGAGGGAGGGAGGGAGGGAAGGAGGGACATAGAAACTGAGACAGCCAGACAGACAAACAGATTCTGAATCCTGGAGACATTAGAAAAATTAGGGCTGGGGGTTTAGCTCAGCGGCGTAAGTGCCTGCTTGGCAAACTCGAGGTCGTGAGTTCAATCCCTGGTACCAAAAAAAAAAAAAAAAAGATTAATGACCATTATTAAAAATTGAACAAACAAATGGATACAACTAGAAACCATACTCATAAGTCAAATAAACCATACTTGCATGTGTAAACACCGTACTGACTCACTAGTATAAGAAACAGCAAGAGTAAATAAGATCCAAAATTACAATAGATACAGTAAAAGGGAAAGAAACTGCTCAAAGGGCAGATTGTTCAATTTGACTGATTGTATCTGGTAACCTGAACAACTATTTTGAAGATATGCAATATAACAACCACTGTTAAATTCCTGGTTTGAAATCTTGTATCACTGCTGCTGTTGTTCTCACTATGCTTTTGTTGGTTTTTTTGTTTGTTTGTTTGCTCCTTAATTTTTCTGGGTTTTTTTCTCTTTAAAATTAAAAAAAATTAAACAAACAAGTTGTACTATGAATCAGAATCAACCAAAGAAACCCACGTACTTCTAGTCCTCGGTCTAAGTTCAAAGCTTACTTCTATGTCACATGACAGTGCTATTAAAAAAAAAAAAAAAAAAGCCAGGTTCAGTGGCCCATGCAGGGGTTGGAATTGATGCTAATGAGACTGTAGCTGCACTTATAAGGTGGAACAGACTACTCTTACAACTAGAAAAGTGTGTCTTGATTCCTCTAGCCTGATCCTATTCAAAGGCCTTGAATAGCTCTCCCTGAAAAGTGGACCTGGCCCCACCAGGCACACTCAGGAGGAACAGAGGGCCTGTGGGCCTGGCCCAAGCTGAGGTGGTGAGAGGCCACACCTAGGAAGAAGGTGGGGGCTGCCCACGGGAGCTGTGTTCTGTCATACAATTACCATATTATGTGGCTCTAATAAAAAGAAATACTTGAAGTTTTACTAGAACCATATAATAAAGTATTTATAGAATCCAAGGGGGCATGGGCAAAGGTAGAGTGGGGAGAGACATAGGAAGAATTAGAATTGTTAACCAGTAACATGGAAACAACAACTCCTAGTATTAGACCATGCAGGTAGACTGGAGACCCTTCAGCTGGGACGCCTGGCCTCCAGCTTTCAAAGGCCAAGGCAGCTTATGTTTGCTTCCTCACCACGAGGCTGTCTCTGACTTCTTCCTGGCTAACAAAGAATGAGATAAGGAAGTAGGAAGAATATTTAGGGACACCAGCAAAACTGTGGGGGTGGGGGTGGGGATTTAGCTCAGTGAATAAATGCCTGCTTGGAAAGTGCAAGGTCGTGAGTCAATTCTCCATACCAAAAACAAAACAAAAAAACAAAAACAACAACAACAACAAAAAAAAACCTGTGGGGTGGGGACCTCAAAAGGCTGGGGAGCAGAGACATTGGTCCCAAAACTGAATGGAATGTCAGCTTTAAAGGCTGCATTCTAAGCTGGCTTCAAGCTCACATCATCTAACATACCTGCTGGTTTTGCAATCTGCCAAAAATGGGTTTTCTATGACTGTGCTGGACCTTTTTGCATGCATACTTCTCCCTTTCCACTGACTACTGCCACAAGAGGGTGCATCCCACACCTACACCAACCACATAGCACACACCCACAGCTTCTCCCACAGACAGTCCTCACAGCCATGGCACATACGCGCACACACACCACACTACCACACATCCCGTCCCGTCCTCAGGGCAGACTGCCCACCCACCTGAGCATCTTCCCATAGAAGACACAATCCAAATAAAAACATTTTCTCAATCTGCAATCTTCTTTAACATTTCAAATGTTTCTATTATCCAGAAAATCTCCAGAGAGAGAGAGAGAGAGAGAGAGAGAGAAGTGAAGGCTGTGGCATTATTACAGAGGAGACTATAAACAGAACAAATATAGAGCTGCTTTATTACAAGGCAGTGTGGGGTTGGTGGCTGGCTGATTACAGGGACACTCCCCAAGCTCTCTGCAGTCCCAGACCTCAATAAAGGCCAGACTATAGCTGTCTTCTACAGAGGAGCAATTGGATCCAGGGGCCCTAGAATCCCTCCAGATTCCAGTCCAGGATGTGATGCCTGCCTTGACTGGAGATAAGGAAGAAAGCAAACACAATCTAAGAATGACCCAGCTTGGCAAAGAGTCATCAGGCCATCTTCTCAAAGGCAAACACAATTAGAATGGTTTGAGTTTCTTGAAATCAATAGATTCCAAATTTCAAGGGGAAAAAAAACTGAGAAATCAAAAAAAAAAAACCCTGATAGATTTAAAATCCACACACATTAGGGATAGGACAGAAAAAGAGAGCAGGTAAGACAAATGAGAAGCAGTATAGCTTAAGTGACTAAAGCAACCCATATTACACATAAAATCATAGAAGGAAAGAGTGGGAAATCCACAAGTCCTCTCCTCTGGGCTCTGGGCACATGGCGTCCCTTCCTGAGTGACTCACAATGGGATCACCTTCACCCTGGCTTCATGTGGCGAGGCCCTCTTTATAAGAAGACACACCACGAGCCTTCTCCTCCTCCACGCCTGCAGGCCAGGGCAATTGCGTCACTGACCTCCACACACACTCACTCCCTCCTCTTTCCAGCGGCCACCACACAAGGGATCTTGTCTTGTGGTCCCTGCGATCCTTTCATCTGGGTTCCAAACCCACTGTCACCTTGGCCCTGAATCACTCCCCAGGAGACACTGGGAAAACATAGCTGGACAAAGAGTGTCTGGGTCCTGGATGGCTAGAATTTACTGATCCCTGCTGGTGAGAGAACCAGAGCCACACTCTCCTCTGCCCAGAGGCAGGGCACAGGAGCAATTTTGAACCTGGCCTTTCGGCCAGCCCTGCCTGCAGACTAAGTTTCCGCTGAGTTGGGCGATGGCCATTGACTCCAGCTCCCAAGAGCTGAGGAATAAAACAAGCTGAGAAGTCCCACACATTCTAGTTCCTCCACCTTCCTAATTCAAAGGCTATGGAACTGCTAGAGGGCCTGCAAGTACTGTCCAGTCCTGTTTTCACCCCACTTGGCCAGTCTGTTCTCAGGGGAGGCCCAGGGAAAACATCTGGCAGCTGTAAATGTCAGCATGCCTTAAACCCTTCTCCAAGACAGAGGATTCCCTCCAGCTCTCTCTCTGCTCACTTCTATGCCTCATGGTTCTAACATTCGTAGGCAGGGATAATCCACCAGGTGTGTAGCCATTTTCTGTAAGTTTAGAACCTGTGCTTCAGTGGCAGGCTTATGATGAAGTACAGGTATGCTTTCTTACTCCCTGCATCTGCTTTCTCAAATACATTTCCCTAGAACAGAGCCTCAGACAGTGTGGGAAAGTGGGAAAAACTTTGTACTAGAAAGTTGAAGGATGAGGTTCTGGTTTCTACCACAATTACTTGTGGGACTCAGGGTCACTCAATTTTTCGAAGCCAGTCCATTATATCTCCTCAGCCTTAAGTAGTGCTAGACAGTTTTTAAAAAGCCATAACCATGTAAATCTGTTCTTCATTTTTGCTTTTCTTTTTGTATAAGTAGGTGATCCATGTACTTGCGCTAAATTGGACATGATGAAGCCTAAGTGCCTCACCAGGTAATTATGAAAGTTAAATGAAATCATAAAGCCCAAAGTCTTCTACAGAATATACAGCAGCACAGGGCCAGGGATATAGCTCAGTGGCACAGTGCCTGCCGGGCAAGCACAAGGTCATGAGCTCAGTTCCTGGTGCAAAAAACAAAACAAAACAAGAAACCATACAGCAGCACAAAAATGTACTGAGTAATTTCAATGGATAAGACAAATTAAGATATAATATCCCTGCTCTCAGGGAACTTACCATGTAGAGAGAAAGCCAAAAAAGCCAGTAATTACAGTACAGTGTCTACAACAGAACAAACAGAAGAGCACATAACTAAACTGAACTCAAAAGGCCAGGGATATTCTCTAGAGGAAGTAACATCTTCACCGGAATCCAAATAATGAACAGGTTGGCCGGCAGCTCAGTGAAGGCCCTGGGCTCCATCCATCTACCCATCGATCTGTAAACAGAACATGAGTCTAGGTGAAAAGCTCTGCTGGTGGCATCTAGGAGGTTCCAAGGGGAACACCATGTACCAAGGACAAGAGATAAGAGAATGAGGGGCCCTAGGTTAGGAGCTGACAGCAACTTGATGGTTTGATTAGGGAGTCTGAACTTTATCCTAAGGACAAGAAGAAGCCATTCAACAGTTGTAAGCAGGGACACACCATCAGGTTTACAGTAGCTTTCATCTGCTTTCTTGTCCTGACTGCAGTACTCTGAGTCAGTGGGATATTAGAAAAGAAGCAGAGGCTTGGGCTGGGTTTAATTCTTTGCTTTCTATTCTTTAGCAAGGGTGGAATCCAGCAAGTTTCCACTTCCTTCCTCACAAGACTCTTCATTCCTTTAAATTACTGCTTTACTTTCCAGGCAAGGTTCCCTCTCAGTCTTCTCTCTCTCTCTCTCTCTCTCTCTCTCTCTCTCTCTCTCTCTCTCTCTCTCTCTCTTTGTGTGTGTATCTGTTACATCTTCAATTGTGTAGCAAATCCTTTCCAAGGGCTTTCCTCCTTTCTTAAAATATTTCCTGCCATCACCACACTCAAAATAGGGCTGTCAAGTAACCCTGCCAATAATCCACATTTCTAATCCAAGTCCCATTTCTTATCTGTCACTTGAATTCCACCAACTCTGCCAATATTTACTTTTCTCCACCATCCTAGATCTCTCAACCTCTAGAAACAATTTGGTGGCCTCTAATAGAAGACTAAGATAATGCTGACCAAACATGCAACCAGTCTGCATAAGACCTCTATCTAGATGATAATGACAGACTAGAAAATTAACTACAGGAAAACACCCACTCCTTTTCTTTCTTCCCTACCTGATTAATTCACCCGGAGTGTAGCTTAAGGTTTAGAATCAATACCTTGCAGGAAAATCATCATGGTCATTCACATTATCCTGGGGCCTCACACCACTTAACCTTAGAGTCACAGAACCTTGGCCCTGGGGAAGAACTCTTTAATCTGGCCTTCTGCTTGATTATTAGAGTCTGCAATATGATATGGCAAAGGAAATTCAGTGCTTCTCACTGCCTCAGATTTTCTTAAGAATTTCTTTTCCACCAGGTACGGTTGTGTACTGCTGTAATCCCACCACTTGGGTGGCTGAGGCAAGAGGACTGCCTGAGCTTGAGGCCAGCCTATTTTATATAAGCGAGGTTAAGGCCAGCTGCACTACATACTGAGACTCTGTCAAAAAAATTTTTTTTTGTTTTCCTATTTATCACCAGAAACAGACTTTTTTTTTTCAGACAGGATTTCATTATTTAGTTCAGGCTGGCCTTGAACTTGTAGTAATCTTCCTGCCTCAGCCTCCCAAGTGCCAAGATTACAGGCATGCACCACTACACCAGGTTCCATGAACAGATTTAGAGTAGGGCCATTAGGTCCAATAGAGAATAGCTCAACTCAAGAGGTCTTAAAGTTCTAGGACAATGCTATTCAAAGAATGATCAGAAATCCAGCATGATGGCCCATGCCTGTAATCCCCTAAGAGGACACATCTACTTGGGAGGCTGAGGCATAGGCATCTTGAGTTTGAGGCTCATCTGTGCTACAAAGCAAGACAGCATCTCAAACAAAAATGCAGACAAAATATAATCAGAAAACTGGTGCTGGTCCATGATTCCTTTGTCATGAACCCACAATGAGATAATTATAGCTACTGAGCATAAGCATTTAAAAATTTTTGTAGTAACCTGACATTTCCATAGCCCCCAAGCACGCATTCAGAGGATTCATCTTCATGAACAAGGGAGACACCCGTTTGGGTTTGTTAAGCTGTTGATAAGTCACTTGGCACAAACTGCATATTAGTTACACACAGTAAGAGCATGTGTCAGATCACTTCGAAAAGCCCTCTTCTAGAAGATTTCCACTGGAAGATATATTAGTAGGTCCTGGGGTACGTGGGTTAGCTGTTCTCTTTTTTCCCGTTTCTGGGTTCAATAGTGAATCTGCTGCCTAGGATGAAGAACAGGAAGCTGCTCCCCCTAAGCTGCTGGTGGTATGGGGTGAAGGGGAGGGCAGGAGTTGGTGGCCAGGTTATCAGGCAATAACAAACTCAGCATCCAAGCACACAACTTCCAGCAATGCAAGGAGCTTCCTTTGTTTTGGGAAAACAAGAGCTGCAAGAAACTTTGCCTACACACATTCTCTCCTGGCCTCGGGAGAAGCCCAACCACCCCTGACACACAAATAGGACAGTTTTGGCCAGTGATGGACAAGCCAGCACCCTGACCACAACCCCTGTTTGCTTTTCCTTTTCCACCACTTCCTCAGCTAGAGGGCCACTCTGGGGCCACAGGTAGCTGCCAGCCTAGGTCACACTCAAGAACTTCACCCTCAGTGACCCAGCACCTAGTCTGTCCACTTCTTCTGATGCCCTTACAACCTGCCTTCTCTCCCCAGTATGAGACTTCTGGTCTGAGGCCAAGGATTTCTGGCCACTTCCCTGGAGTTGCAGGTGAGGCTATGTCACAGGGCACCACTCTGACAAAGGCCATGGTGTGCTCCAGCAAACTAAACCCAAGGTCAACATCTATCCAAGTGCCCATGAAGGTCAGTACTTGAGGTTTCAACAGAATATTCCATGCACTTATTTTTATGTCACCTGAAGGACCACTTGATTACATTAGACCCTAACCTTCCAGGACTCAAATGTCACCATGACTCAAATTCATAAATAAATAATATACCTTCATGATGCAGAATGCTACCAAAACTAAACTTCCAAATAGTTAGCTAGAGAGCACAGAACCGAAGGCCAAAAATTCAGCAACCCCTGGGAGCTCTGCCCTTGAGTAAGTCTCGACCTCCTAGACTTGACCAAAGTGTTACCCAAAGACTGCATGACATTTTCCTCTAGAAATCGAAAACAGAGGGACAGCACATTAAGGACCTTATGGACCAACAAACCTCCCCCGCTATTTGATTAATCAAGGGAGCGTATTTTTTACCCTGATGGCTCAAGAGCCTACGTTTCTATGAAGATATGAAGACTCGTTTGTTCAGTGAGGAGGGGTGTGGGGGCGGGTCTCCCCCCACTCCAGGCCTCTTTAGTGCCAAAGAAGGAGGAAACAGAATAAGCAAAATAAAATTCATAAAGCGAAGTAGTAATTATGGTGTGGTCAACAAGAGGCTGCTCCTCAGGCCCATCATTATGTGGCTAAATTTAACGCCCTGCGCGGCCAGGGGAGCCGTGCGCCCTGGGCACCGTGTGTCCACACAGACGCCAGCTCCGCCACCTTCACCCGCTCGGCAGCTGCCGGGGTTGCCAGAAAGCAGGTCACAATTTTTTTTATAGTCTGTTTACCAAGATGCTGTTTTTACTGCCGAGGTTTCTCTCATTTTATCTCTTTTTCCCTTTTCCCCAAACAGACTAGCCTGTATTTTCTGTCCTGGTTTTTTTTTTTTTTTTCTTTCTCCCTCTCTCAGTACTATTTTCAGAACTCTAATTTTATATGGTATGTCCATTTTTTTTTTTTGGTAAATATTTGCCATAACTAAGCCAGGCACATCCAGTTTAAAAGGCTCCGTCCCACAAAACATCAGGCCTTTAATGATATGCATCTCATTAGCTTGCCCCATGAAAGGAGGTATAGAAAAAAAAAAAAGCAACTTACAGACTCTCTCACTTTTTATATCTAGAGAGACCTATATTTATATATAAGGACAAGCTGAACACCAGCATTCTGAGCCCCAAAACAAGGCTGGTACAATGGGCATTTGATTTGGGCTCCCAGGCCTCTGAAGTAGTTCCAAGAGAGATGGACTCTCGGTCTGCATAGCACTGCTGCTCCACCCCGCTGGTTCTGACCAGTGCAGTTCAGCTAAAACCCACCCCAGAGTCTGAGGTATCAGTCCTCTCCAGATCAGGGAGACTAAACTCTTGAAAGTCCTCTGGGCACCAAAATGGCTCTAAGAAAATGAAGAGAGGCAAAGGGCACAGATACTTCCCTCCTTTACTGGCAAATAAAGAAAGGAGGTTGTGAGTGAAGAGAGTGTTTAGAGAGAGAACTTCTCCAACTCCCACTCACAGTCCAAAGGGCTTCTCCAGACAGGCAAAGCCCCAGAAGGGAGGATGTCACACTGTATGTATCAGGTTCTATGAAAGGGATTGTGTGGCCCAGTCTGGTACTGCACTCCACGAAGGGCATCTAATACTCAACCTCCAAATATTTGTTGGGACGCTTTTCAACCCAACTTCATACTCCAAGACGGTATGTTAGAGGAGCCCTCAGTATTCAGTTTTCAATAGGAAACATTAGGGAAGCCAGGCACAATGGCACATGCCTGCAGTCCCAGCTGCTTGAGAGGCTGAGACAGTAGGATCATCTGAGTCCAGGAGTTCAAAGCTAGCCTGTGACCCCCAAAGGAAGGAAGGAAGGAAGGAAGGAAGGAAGGAAGGAAGGAAGGAAGAAAGGAAGAAAGGAAGAAAGGAAGAAAGGAAGAAAGGAAGAAAGGAAGAAAGGAAGAAAGGAAGAAAGGAAGAAAGGAAGAAAGGAAGAAAGGAAG
>PVLA01019354.1:0-12442 GCA_004027455.1 Hydrochoerus hydrochaeris
ATTTGGGGTACTAAATGCACTAAAACTTCATTTCTTCCAAACAAATACAAGAATGTGGATTTTATTCTCCTGGATGGCCCTGTATCTGAAACTGGTCTCAATTATTAAAGGTCATTCATTACTAATAATAGTTATTACTGTGGGTCCTATAGTATACTAAGTACTTTATCTAGATTATAATATTTAAGTGTATTTTAGGATAAGGGCTATTACCTATTGACTTTACAGGCAAAACAGGTGAGAAACGCCATGTGGTGAGCAAACGTTATAGTCAAAAATGTCAAAGGAAGTAAATTCGACATACCTGAGTAAAAATTTTGAATTTCACACCTCAGAGAAAAACTAAAGAGTAAAAACCCATCATATACCTGTAGACAAGGAAAAAAAAGAGAACTTTTCATACCTCTTGTTCCATGAAATAAGATTCAGGAGCACTGGTGTACATTAAGGTATCAAAATTTGTATACTGTAAGATTCGGGCTGCTATAAGATCAGTCAGGCTAATCTGGAGAAAAACAGTACATGAACTAGAATTACACAAATGATTATAACCAGTAATAACTGACCTAAGCGTAACAAATGGATGTGTCTCAGAAACCAAACACAAAATACACAGAATCAAATGTATTACATGCTGAGTTAGTAAGATAACTGAAAATAAAAAAAATATAAAAAGAAAATAGAAATAGGTTAAAAAAATAAATAAGCAGAAAAAATGATACAGCTAAAATCAACATCTGCTGGGTAGAAATCCCCTTTCAGGTAATCATAACATTACTTTATCATGAAAAAGAATCCAATTAGCACTTTCATCTCATACACAGTAAATCACAAACTTTTTATGCCTTGTTATTTTCATCAAGTCTCCTACACTGATTACATCTGTTACTTCTTGACATGATGTTTGGTTAGCTGCTGTCAGTGAGACAAGTATTTTTCCCCTGAGTTCTCAGAAGGTCAGGAAAAGGAAATATTTAGCATGTACTGCCTGATTTCAAATTATTTGGTAGGGAAGAAATTACAAGTTTAATCATTCTCAGTGCTTTCTTTCATTCACAATTTCTCTTATCTACTAGCATGAAAGATAATTTAGAGACACTCTTTGTATTTCTAATTCAAAATAAACATGTTGACTAACAATATCAATCAGACCACTAGCATTTCAAGTCTTTCTCACATTAGCTAGAGAAAGTCACTTACAATTACCAAGGGAAGATGTGTGCTTTAACATTTTTTAAAAAACAATGTAAAACAAGGCAAGAAACAAAATTGGACTAATTGATAAATAATTTACAAGGCCTAGATGAAGATTATCATATCCTACAAAATAAAAAATTATAGCAAATGAAAAGAAAAAAGGGAAATCTGCCAAACATACTAGAGATGAATAAAAAATCAACTAATCTACTAAACCACTATTCAAAGCAAGCAACAAACAGCAAATAAATGCTTACATTTAGAAATTTTATTTAATGTTAGAATGAAAGTATGTTTTATTGGACAGCAGTAACATTTGACCTTTTAGACAATGAGTTCACATAATCTCAGTACAGACAGGGTCCTGCTGGGATGGCACCAGGGAATGTCAGTTTCATACTACAGTATTGTGTAACAGCACACACATGCTTATTTCTTAATGTAAAGGCTAGAAATCAAACATTATTATTCCCTAAACTACGTAGTTAAGTAGGAACCTGTGCCTTTAAAAAGGCCATTATTTAAGATATTAGTCTTAAATAGAAATACCACATGAGAGACAAGGCTCTATAAAGGATTTCCAAAAATATAAGAACTTTTAACAGTCTCTTTTTACAAACCAGTGACACCTTAAGATATAAAATCATAAGTTTAGTCCATAATTATAAATAAATAAAACTGTATAGAGGTTTTACTTTGCTTTGTTTTGTTTTGTTATATACAAGGGATTAAATCCAAGGCCTTTGAACTGAACTACTTCCTCAGCCTGAGTTCTGGGATGACAGGCAAGTGCCAACACGCCCAGTTCTATAGAGATTTTTAAGGGTTCTGCATTTTAGGATGGGGTACAGACTACCCATACATTAACATATGAAATAAATGGAAAAGCTAGTAATAAGTGACTAAGTCTGCATTCACTGATACATTTTTTCCTAGTGGTTGCAAAGACCTTTGAACTGAAGAATTTTATATTTGATTCTGCTAATAATTTGCTCAAGGGTCTTGAAGAAATGGGAACCCCCGTAAATTTAAGTGGTAAGAATAGATTGTTTCAAAGTTTTCATCCAGCTACATATTTTTTGAAACTGTAATATTTCAACTATAAAGTACTTACATGGTCTGAAACACCTAAGATTTTAGATGTCAGAAGTTTCATAATGATTGTTCCAAGCCACCAACCACAATCTTGAATTAGCTTGAAAATAAAATAGAAGCCCAGTATTACAAATTAACAATTAAGTTAAAACATTCAATCATATCTAGAAATCACACAAAGATTTTAATCCTGTGACATATACCGTATTACTGAATTGTACTATATATAGTAAATTCTCAAAAAGAAATGTTCTCTTAGAAAATTTCATTAACAGCAAAGGGTTTAAATTGATAACACTGCTATAAAATATATAAAACACAAGAGCTCTACATATGATAAACCTAGAGGAAAATATAAAGTTATTTCATTGTAATCTCTGTTAATAATAGGGGTCATATATTTATTTCCAAGTATTACTTCTGAGCTGAAAATACGTATTTCACAACACTGTATTAAAATGCTTCCATCACTCTTTTGGAAATAAAATTACATAAGCCCCTTTTCAAGAAAGGCATATTTGATTACTTAAATTTTCCTTTTCAAAAGCGAAATGAGCATCAAAGCTGACAAGGAGGGTTCTGGTGTTTCCATTGTTGGCTGCCCTTAATTTCAAAGGGAA
This sequence comes from Hydrochoerus hydrochaeris, assembly GCA_004027455.1. Taxonomy (NCBI): domain Eukaryota; kingdom Metazoa; phylum Chordata; class Mammalia; order Rodentia; family Hydrochaeridae; genus Hydrochoerus; species Hydrochoerus hydrochaeris. The sequence goes on from PVLA01019354.1 coordinate 2,913, forward strand.
CCAATATAGACATCTGGGCAGCCTGAGGAAAATGACAGCAGCCTAAATTCAAATCTCTCCACATGAAAACTGGCAAGCAGAACAGTAAGGACCACAGATGCAGAAAACAGGTGACAGCACAAACTCTACCTTCCCTGTCAATAGAAAAGGGAAAAATGTAGCAGATTTGTTTCTGACCAAAGCTTTTGCAGAAATGAAAGGGAGAAATTTAAAGAGCAATAGAGGGGGAAGAGAAGAAGGACCCCCAAAAGAACCAAAGTACTCACAGAAAGAGAAAACCCACCATGTATGTGAAGAAAGGGTTGGCAGATTGAGAATGGGCTACAAAGCAGGGTTTTAAAATGCATAAAAATAGTAATAATATTAACTTCAAATTACAGGCAAGGACCTCCCCCCCAAAATAAAAAGATGATCAGTCACCATTGTCACAGCAAAGAAATGAAAGAGGAAGTGAAGTGAGGAAGCCACCATTCCTCACTACAAGGACCTGGGGCTGGTTCTGGGGCGGGGCCAGGCCAAAACAAGATCAGAGCATCCTCTTGGCCACGACTCAGGGATCCGATAATCTGTCGAGGAGACAAAGTATAGGGTGAAAAGCACTTCTAATGGCTACCGCTGGAGCTTCTATTTGTGATCATGTGAACTTTCTCTCCCTGCACAGACACCAGACAATCCCAGGGTCCTTCCCTGAAAGGACCTGCAAAGCAATCCTGCCAGGATTCCTTCCAACCCCAATACCAGCTGGGCAGAGCTGCCTTCTGTGGTGCCTTCCTGTGGATAGCATGGCTTGGTTTCCCATTGACTTGGATAAGCTTTACATTCTAAAATTCAAAAATGTTTCCCCATGCAAATGTATTACTATTTTGTTAGGTTTATTCAGACACTATAGATTTCTTTCTTCCAAATATCTAAGGGATATTTTCAAAAGCATGCATACTATTGGTTGTTAAATTTCCTATGCTTCAATTTTTTTTTCGTTTCTTAGATGTTTTTGAGCTTATAGGTTAGTTAATTCTTATTCTTTGTAGTCTATGCTTAAACTATAGTAGAAAATGCAGTTTAAGACAATAAATTTTCCTCGAATACAGCTTTGGCAAAATTCCTTAAACATCTATGGACTCTATTTTATATACTGTTATTTTTCAATAGCTTGCAATTGAAATTTTGACTTTTGAGTTATTGAAATGCCTGATTTTTATGAAGTAAAAACACACTAGAATTGTCATGTTATCCAACTTATATAACATACAATATGATACATAATATATGATATAAACTTGTGCCTCTTCGTATGCTTTCATTTTTTTCACAAGACACATCAAAACCCACAGAAAAATAATAAATGCTAGCTCAAGACTATTTCCTTTTAACAGTATTTATAATGCTTATTAAATATAAATCATTTTCCAAGTATATCATCTAAATTCATTTATAGAAATAAAAAATTAAGATTTAAAAATAAGTTAAAAACATTGAATTTCACCCAAAAGTTGAGTTCAGAAAATCCCATTTTATGAATTTTGTTTCTCTTTAAAATTATCACCTGAAATACATGTTACAGAAAATCAACAACATTAACATTTATATGAATGGTATATTTCAAACATACAGTCACATTCTTCTATCCCAACTGCTGCCAGCCATTTTCCTTCTCAACTGCTGACTTCAGAATTGGGATGTGATGAATGTCCTCGAAGAGAGAGCTAGATGCTCTGCTACAGCATCGCCTCTTAAATCACGTTAACACCTCACTGATTATGCTGGATATGATTTGCAGGTTAACCCCTCTGGAAAGGTGGACAGTGTATGGATATCTACTTAATATAGTGCCCATAAAAATTTTGACACAATGTTGGAAAAAGCAATGTTGAGGGAGAAGAGAAAGTAAGAGAGATTCATTACTTTGATGCAAAAAGGGTAAAGAAAACAAAAATGTCAAAACCTAAGAACAATGCTAAAACTTTCAATCAGTGCACCATACAAGGTTAAGTGCTCATGTTCAAATAAGCATTGCTCTATGAGAATAAATTATGCAAAGAGGCTACAGTTACTCATCTTGCCAGTGCTCAAAACAGTTTGGAAAGCCACTTTCTAAACTGCTTTCAAAGATAACTCAGTTTTAATTACAGCAACATCAGTCTTAATTGTCATATCACATTTTGACCAAGACTTGGGTCACCCAGTCCAATCATCTACACTATTTCTAAGATTTTGATCAATCCTAAAAGTCAAATACAACCTTGAAAGATGAAGAATTGACATCAGGGAGGATATTCAAAAGGATATGCCAAAGTCTGGTAATCTAAGGAGTTCCATTCTGGGCAATGGTTTTGTTACTATAATAGTTACTCTACTAAAGTGACTTAAGAGAACAAGTCATTGTATCATAAATTATAAGTTCTTTTAGAGATTAAGTTTTTAAAGCAAGTTTCATTATCCTGTTATATTAAAAATATTTACTTGGGTACTGCTTTGAGAAGGAAATCTGGTGCACTATATTATTTTTCAAGGATGAAGAAGAGAAAAACCATTTGGGAAGTTTTTTTCATAAAATAATAATAATCTCCTACACATAGAATAATAATCTCCTATACTTGTATTAAACAAAACCTGCTCTTAACAGGGGGAAATTTTTCTTCATGAGCTTAACAAGTACTTACCCATGTCATTAACAAAGATGAAAAATAGTAAGAGGACAAGTATATTGGATTTCCAAACATCAAAATAAAACAGGAAAACTGAAACCTGAAAAATGAAAAAAACACTTGTTTTACAGATATTGCATGTACAGCATGACGAATACTTTGGAGACATACAGTCAATTTTAACACAAGTATCTGTATAAGTAAAATTACTGGCCTTGGCCCACAGAATTTCAAGTCACTGCTAATTTCTAAGAATTAAAACTCAAGATTATAAATTCATATAGCACAACTAAATTTTTCTCTATCTGCTACTTGCACAAAGAAAGATTTTAAAATTCTATTATTGGGGTGGAGGATTTAAATCAATGGCATAAGTATCGCTTACCAAGCATGAGGTAGTGAGTTTGATCCCCAGACCAAAAAAAAAAAAAAAAAAAAATCTACTACTTCTATTGTTTGAATAACAAAGTAACAAAAGAAGACTTAGTTAGTCCTACAGTTTCCTAATCTTATTTTTTACTTCCTGGTTTCCATCACTGGTAAAGCTTTATTTTCTCTGTTCTTAAAGAGGATATGTTTGAAATCTAAGATAAAAAAAAATATGCAGCAATGTAAAAATTTCACTGTAGAGTATCATAATTGCACTATGGGCTAAGGGCTAAGGGAACAAAGACTTTTTCAAAATTAAAGGGAACAAAGGCTAAGGGAACAAAGACTGTTTCAAAATTAAAGATAAAAACAAAACATAAAAATGTTTTAGAGAGGCCAACACATTTACAATCTAGTTGAAAGCATAATGTGTTGTAATAGGGTACCTGTAATGTATATATATTCCCAGTTTTCTTTCTGGATACCATCAACATTACATGCATTAAACATTACCATAAACAGAATTAATTATGTTTTATAAGCTCCGGGAACTTATTGTAATATTTGATTTATAAACATAAAAATATTACCATATTCATATAAATGATCTTCTGAAACTTCCTTGGTTCGATGTACCCCACAACAAACATGGGAAATAATGAGGCTACCTGAAACACACACACAACATCACAAAAGTGAAAACATGTAGCAAACAAGTACTGGTTTTAGGTAAAGTAAATATAAGAAGGGAGTCATTTCTTATCATGGTAGGGAAATTAATTTGAACCAATCTTCCAGTTGAGCAAGTGGAATACCTAGGAAAATATTTATATATATATGTATGAAAACTGCAGATTATTAACTAGGCAAATGAGAAATTGGCAAAGTGAAACCAGGGAAAAAATGGGACTCTGTCCTGATGACCATGCATTTGGAGTAACTTTTTCTCCTGGATGTATCTGCAGGTTCCAATACAGGCAGTTTGAGAGGCACTGAGAGACCTGCAGGCTCAGCAGACATTTCAACAGACTGGGTGGCCACAGCATGTCAAGAAGGGGGTGCCTGGTAAGTTCCCTGGCTTTAGTTTGGGGTATCAAAGGACTATACTCTATGAGTGATCCAGAAAATAGGTCATCCCTCAGAAAGGCTGAACTCCTCCTTTAAGTATCTTTAAGTATCCTAATCGTAAATATCTTAAAAACTGCAGAAATATGATTCAAGACCTTAGTATCTTTATTTGCCTGCTGTAAGCAAATTTAATTGTCTCTGGAGAAAGCTAGTATCAACTTAATCTCAAATTAACTCCACATCACTTCAAATAACCTAAGCAAACTACTAAGAGATTTTGAGAGGAGGAGATAAAACATTGAGAAAAGGAGGTAAGGCTGAGAGGAAGAAACAAGACATTAACACTGAGACTACAGAAACGGAGTTACAGAGAACCTTGTTCTGTAACAGACCAGAAAGTATATATATTATCCCTTGTGGTCCATGTACAGTCCCTGTTTTATATACTTTTTTGTTGTTTTTCTTTTTAAAACTCTTTAAAATACAGAAACTGTCATTTGCTTGCAGAGCATTCAAAAACATACCTGATACCATCGGATATGAAAGTAAAGGTGTTTGACATGTGCAAAGGAATATAATATATAGGACCAAAAATTCCAGGAGAGCAATGGAAAGAAGAAATCAAAATGTTACAACTAAATATTATAATGATATTAAGATATTAAATGATGATGCTTTGAGTTTAAAAGCAGAATAAATATAAAACTGCTCAACTAAAAGGCTGGAAGAAAATATCTGAAAATACAACATGATAAAAAGGTGAAAAATATCTGAAAGAAAACAAAGGACATACATTACATAATGTAGAAATCAATTCTTTTACACTTTACATTCCAGGAAGAGAGTAGGCAATTAGGTAGAAGTTACATTCAAAGGATATAGTTTAAAATCTCAGAAAACTGATAGGCAAAAGCAAACACTGATTTGCAAAGCACTAGAAACTCTCCAAGTAGAATAAAGTAAGAAAAAAAGTGACCACGCAGGCATCATCATAGAAAAGTCTGCACAAAGCCAAAGGAAAAGCAAAAATGCTTAAAAACAACTGGAGACTAAGAGACTTTGAGATTTAGCGTAAAGCTATAGCAATCAACAGAGTGTGGAAATGAAGAAAAAACAGTCAAAGTGTTCAGTGGTATAAAACAGAGTTGGGAAATAAACCCAGACAAACACAGGTAACTGAGCTCTGACCAAGGAGCAAAAGCAACTCAGTGGAGGAAGTCTCCAGCAAGTAGTGCTGGCACCTCTGGACATTCACAGTCAAGAGAAAAGATTCAAGACACAGACCTTGCGCCTTAGACCTAAAGATAAACTTCACCAGATAACATAGGATAAGATCGAGGTGGCCTAGGGTTTCATGATAACTTTGTAAATACAAAACTCAAGAGAGATCAGGAGAAATATCTTTAAACAGCACGTATCTGACAAAGAAGCTGTACACAAAATATACAAAGAACTCTTAGTAGGACAACAATCCAATTGAAAATAGCCAAAGACTTTGGACACCTCACCAAAGATGACAAACAAGTTCAAAAAAAGATGTTCAATATTGTATGTCACTAGGAAATTGCAAATTAAAACAACAAAGAGATGCCACTGTTCACCACAGAATGGATAAATAAAAAGGTGATAAAACTGGCAGTTCCCCAAAGTCTATCAGTCACACTCTTGAGTATTTATCCAATCGAGATGAAAACCTATGTCCACTCAAAAATATGTGCACAAATGTTCATGGTAGCTTTATTGACAATCACCAAAGACTAGAGTTGATCATAATTTCTTTATATGTCCTTCAGCAGGTGAACAGACAGTGTGGCATAATTATACAGTTAAATATCATTCAGAAATTAAAAAAATGAGCTCTCATGTCATAAAAAGACATGGAGAAATCTCAAATTCACATTCCAAAGTGATACAAGCCAGGAGGAAAACATTATGTATTTTCCAACCATTATGACCTTTTATAAAAGGCAAAGCTGCAGGGACAGTAAAAGTTCAGTGGTTGTTAGGGGTTACGCAAGGGTTGATATTATTCTCTGTGGTAGTCTAACAGGTTTATCAAAACTGTACAATATGGAGAGTGAACCTTAATAAAAACTATGAAACAATAATAAAGCATTAATATTCTAGGTTTCCATCAGTCTTTCACAGTTTTTCTCTTTAAAGTATCACCAATCTCTGGCTTCTTAACTCACATTTGTCACACAATACACTTAGGGTACATTAATTAATGTTAACTTTAGTCTATAAAAAAATCTAACCGAGATTATAATCTTAGCATAATCCAAAAAAATAACTTTGACTTATCCCATTACTATGAAAAGGCAAACATACAAATGAACTTCATAGATAAAAATACTCATATATAAGAGAAAATCATTTAAGGCAATACTAAATATATCCAGAGAACTTACCTGCAAGGGGTGATCAAAATACAAGGTGTATGTTTAAATTTGAAAAACATTTACAACAGTAAAAGATACATTGCCATTAACTACACTCAAAAATCCTCACCTTCTCACACTTCCCATCATTCTTGCCACTTTCTGAAACAGTTGCAGAAGTCTTTTCTGTCTGTATGAAATGTGATCAAAAATTTGATAAATTGCAGCTCTGTTTGTGTGTAGTATTCAAAGAAAAGCAGCCTCATAAAAACACTGTGATGTGTTCTTTTTCTCATTATTATTTTTGCTTCTTGTGGTGCAAGGTCTCACCAACCTTAGTTACTGGATCTGGCACTGTGTAATTTCAAATGACCATGAAAAGAAAGCATTTTGAATCAATTCAGGATATGCAGGCAGCTATGACAGCACTAATGAAGATACTCGTGAAAGAGGACTTTAGAACTGCTTCAGAAAGTAGCAAGCATGATCACAAAAGCATGTTCAAAGTCGGGCAATTTTTTGAGGGGTGATTAACTGCCAATAATATACTTTTTCAACTTAAATAGTCATCATATTTTTTATCACATCTCACAGCACATTGGATTAACAAATTTGCTCACAATGAAATGATGCCCATTAAAAATATATTCCTCTATGCTGGCACATGCAAATAATGACAACCACAAAATCATCTCTGTGTTGCAACCTGAAAGAGACCAACTAAAAGACAGTAAAGCAGTGGAAATACCCTTAAACATTCTTTAAACATGCAGCGCTAACTAAATTAAGGTTATAATCTCATTTTCTGTGATAATTCACAGCATGATGTCCTGTGGCAGAATTTCTCACCTCTAATATAGAATATTATTGTTAGTATTATCATTATCAGTGTTAGGATTTGTTAGCTTTAATGGAAAATCTCAGTGTCATGGAATTACATTACAATTGTATATTGCCATGAGTTACTTAGTTGATTTGGGAAGCTGGATACAGATCCAATTCATGCAAGCAATATCACAAGTGCAGCTTTGAGATATGATTCCAGGTCAAACTGTGTTCTTCAGACAAAATAGCCAAAATTTAGTTGGACCAGAATAGAAAACCCAACCATGAAGAGCAGGACTGGGCCTTACCAGTTGGTGTAGCTGGGCACCCAGGTAAGAAAATCTACAGGGAAATAGATACAGGGATGTTTCCCTGCCTTCCAACAGGAACACTTGTGAAAAATGTAATAGAAAAAATTTCTTTACATGTCAATTATTAATATTCATCAGTGACCAATACACTAAAGAATGCAGAATTATATTTTTAAATTACACATTCATGTAATTTTTATAATCATTCCATATTCTGTAAATCTATTAGGGTATAAATATAATCACATTCTAAAACTACTATAGAATTAATCAGTACATACTGCATCCAACTTAAATTAGTTTTAAATCACCTTACCTGTGTAAACAGTATAAACTGAGCAAATTCCCAGGGAAGCATAAAAGCAACATTGGCAAGACAGAAAGCAATGCAATATTTTCCATAATTGCTGGAGGTCCTTAGCAGAGAAAAGTGGGATCAGTAAGTTTTGCTTAACTGCAAAATGATAAAACCTAAATGGTTCGCTTACCTTTGGTATAATACAACAAAACATAGTTAACTTTAAAAATCAGTTTACCGAAAAGAAAACTAGAATTAACATTGCAGAAATAACATATAATTCATCATTAAATAAAATACTCTGTATATAAAAGCCTTATTTTGCTGTAAATACGCATGGCTTTCAAAATTAAATACTCCATCAGAAGGTCATAGAATAGGACAGCACAGTGCCCTGGGTGCCTCCAGATGTCTACCCCACAGTCTTCACATATCACCACTGGCATAACTCAAAAACAGGAAAAGTGTAAGTGATGGTGAAGAAATAAACAACTGTGGAAAATCTGAAGGAAAAAAATTTAAGACAAAAATTAAATCTAAATCTGGAGCAGAGTTTAATTACTACAGATGAAATACAAACTGCCCATTTTGCAATACTAAAACATTTTTGCAACCAACGTGTCACATCATAGAGCTCAAGATCTTTCAAGTATGCAAAATGAAATCCAAGGATTTTTTATATAAATAACAGTGACCATTCTTTTTTATAAAGGTTGTATTGTGTTTTTGATAAATCTTTATGCAACAATAGATAACTTTTCAAAAGCAAAAATCAAAATATTCATATTGTTTGGTAATAATGTCACAAAACATTCAGCTCTGGGCAATCTTATATTTGATCAAATCAAAATTACTTTTCACTCAGGTAAACAGCATAGCATGTGCTCTCAAGGGATACAATACTAAATGTTGTAAGTAGCACACTGCATTCTATGAAACTGCTGCCTGTTCAGACTGACAGCACCCCAGTCAACCAATCAATCAATCATACCTTCTTCCAAGTAATTAAAGTGAGAATGAAGAGAGATGAGTAAGAATGAGCAATTCATTCTTATTCAGAGGCAATGCACTGAACGAACTTAGAAATCAAATCGAAGCAGGTAATCAAATTGAATTGTAGCCCCCAAATAAACATACCAGGCAGGTAACACATCTGGAATTAGTATGCTCCTAATGCTTGCAGCCTCCCCAGGATGCAGAATTTACTTTCATTTAATCAGTTAGCACCTCAAACATTCACATGGGAGGGTGCTAAGCACGCAGTTGTTAGAAATAAATAGAATATGGTCTCTGTTTCCAGTGAGGTAGTTTTAAATATATGGAATATAGATGTAGACATCTACGTATGTACGTATGTACGTAAGCATGAGTTACAGGAAGGACTGATTTTCACAGAAGGTGGAATGTGCCAAGGATAAGTAAATGAAATGGGATGGGTTCCCTGGGATTTTGCGGAAAACACTGATCATTACTCCATTTAGCATGAGATCTCATTAACAGTCTATGAATTTACTTATATCACAAAATTATTCAAAGTAGTTCACTACTTCTTTTATTTCTCAGGCTTCTTAAGTTTCCAAATTGCTTATAAACTCAATACCAACAACAACAACAACAAAAAACTCAATACCAA
>PVLA01019355.1:0-12443 GCA_004027455.1 Hydrochoerus hydrochaeris
AGTTTCCATGGTTTATTGACTCCACCTTCAGAATTCATCAGATCTGCCATTTCTTTTGGTTTCTGTTGCTGCTTTCCGAAACAAGACTTGATCAGGTTAATCCCAGCATTCTAGAACATGGAGACAGGAGAATCACAGATTCAAGGCCAACCTGGACAATTTAGCAACTTAGTAAAAATCCGTTTCAAAATAATCAATTAAAAAAGAGGATGTGGATATAGCTCAATGTGAAGGCTCTGTGTTCAGTTCCGGTATGGGGCAGGTGGATTGAGAGTAGAATGGTGGTTCTGAGTGACTGGAAGGATGGAGGAGATAGGGCACCATTGGTCACTGAGATACAGATAGATGGGAGGAAGTAGTTCTGGTGGACTGTTGAACATAGGATGCCTAAATGTAGGAATAAGGTACTGTCATTTCAAAGACCTAGATAAATTTTAAAATGTTGGGCTGGGGATTTAGCTCAGTGGCTTAAGTGTGAGGTCGCAAGTTTGATCCCTGGTCAAAGAAAAAAAAAATTTAAAATGTTCACCAAATGTGATAAATGTTGAGATGAATATTTAACCTAATTGAAACATTATACAGTGTACACATGTATCAAAGCATAACCTAGTACCAAATTAGTATGTATAAATTTTATGCTTTTATGTATCAATCAAAATGAGTTTTAATTAAGAGATCACTTAATTTTCTTACTGTTTTTTTTTGGTACATAATTGTCAAAATGGATTAAAACAAAAACTAAAGGCTGTGTTATTCGATTCATAGCAATTTCTGAAATGTGATTGGCAAAAAGAAAGATCCTAAATTGTTAGCAGTTTTGGGGAGATACTGTGTTGGGGTTCTGCAAGCAAAGGAAAATAAAAGGACACACATACTAAGGGTCAGCAAACTGGCTGCCACCCGGCCAGCCCAAGCAAGCAGCTTTTATTGAGATAAAGAACAAAGAAACTCAAATTTCACATGCTCAGATTGTGTAACTTGTTTGTTTCTCGTACTTATAGAACCTCATGTTTTTAACTTGCACGCGGGGGGAGGGGAGGTGTTTCAAGGCCTAAACTTTTTCCCAAAACATTGTCGAGTGGATATGTCTGGGACAAAATGGAGTCAGTGTGGCCTGTCTACGGTGCTGTAGGTATCAAACTGTGTATAGTTACCGTTGATGACCTGCCAAGTGCAAGGCAGGTGCTTTGCACGTATTCCCTCTCCATAGAAATGTAATGACTAATGTAGCAGAGCTAGGATTCAAAACCACGTCTCTCTGATTTCATTTTCCTATAGTTTTTTCTGATTTTCTTTGGTGGGAGGTGGGGCAAGAGAGAAGAGGTGAAAGACTGAAAATTGAAAAGGAAAGCACTCTACTGTAATCAATATTGAATAAACGAATTCAAATACTCTTCTATAGAAATTGCAAGTTTCTATAAAATGGAGTTTCTCTGGTGAAGATGTTATGATGCTGCAGAGTTTTTGATCCAGCTTTGATTAGAAATTCATTCTGCTGCCAGGTGTGGTGGCACACACCCAGCACTTGGGAGGGTGAGACAGGAGGATTGCTGCATATTCAGGATCAGCCTGGGCTACATAGTGAGTTCAGGGCCAGCCTGAACTACAGAGCAGGATCCTGTCTCAAGAAAACATAGTAAGAAATAGATGTTTTTATGGTATATATTTTTTTCTGCATACCATGAAGTTTTTTTTAAGGCTACATGTTAATCAGACAAAATAATCTGAATACTAGTGATTATTACATACTTTCCTTGGGAAAGGGAGTCTGCACAATTGAGAAAGTAAAAAAGATGATGGGATTGGGGGTATTAGTTGTGCAAAGCAGGAGAGAGAAGCTAAGCTCTAGAGCCCCTGGCACTGTCATATAGAAAAAAGGTAATAAAAAATTAGTCGACTCTTAAATGTTACCTGCTTATAATTGATAACGTGAATGTATTTAACCGAGCTTTTCAAATGTTAAATTATTTTAATGTTACAGGTTTTTTTAATGTTTTAATTATAAGTTGAGAATTTCAAGCAAGAGAGTCTAAACTATGTGGTGGTAGTAGACACTAAAGGATCCAGACAGATGAAATGCAGGCTTTAGAGACTGGAATGGATATGATGAATTGAAGTAAAATTAAGGAGTAAAAGTAAGGGGATGTCTTTCTACAATTACTTTAGTTTATATAAAGAGATCATTTTCTTATATTGAACATTATACAGATTGCTTTGTCTTGTAGGTAGAAAGTGTTTTCTTATCCTCTTCTGAATTTTAGCTGTGCTTAAACTTTGGACCTCTTTAAGCACTAGGACAGTTAGGTTTTAGTTCTTCTGGTGTTTATATACTGTATGTTAATTTTTTACTCTTGATACAATAAAATTTAGAGTTATTATTAGCCACACAAATAAGATAGGCAGTTGAGAGATACAATTTGTTGATATTTGGGGGATGGAGTCTACAGCTGAAAGTAGTTCTCTGTGGAATTCTATCAAGAGATGTAAAGTAGTCCATCAAAAAGTGAACAAAAGTCAATCAAGATTTGAAAACTATTTGATTGAGAGGTGAGAAACTAGCAGACACTTGGGAATGTAGATGTTGTCAGATAGGATCATTGAGCGTATCTCATAACAATATGTTCAGTGACTGTGGCTGTAGCGAACCAATATTAAGTGAACTAAGTGGATGGGTAGGGAGGCCATAGGGAGGCAGGACCCTGGTGTAGGGTCAGTTTTAAAATGAAGTCTGCTAAAGAGTGTCTGGTAACTCTTTGGTGACAGCCTGATTAAAGAAATTCTGAAACATCTTTTTTTTTTTTTTTTTTTTTTTTGGTACCAGGGATCGAACTCATGACTGTGTGCTTGCAAGGCAGGCACTTATGCCACCGAGCTAAATCCCCAGCCCCTGATACATCTTTTTAAAAACAATCCTCTTTTCCCAAAAAGTATTGTTGAACAAATACTGGCTTTTATTATGAAACTACTTTATACATACATGGAGATTTTCACTCTCCCCCTCCTAGGAACCAGGGATAGCAACCTGATAAACATGTGTGAGCTTTTCTCAATGATAATATAATCATATACAGACAAAATTATATAATGTACATGCATTGGCATTATTCATTTTTTCACAGAACTCATTCTAGATAACTTTTGATGGATAATATTCTCAGGTAAGCAGGGATCATAAAACCATAACCCATGGGTCAAATGTTTTCTGCCATTTTTGTAACATTTTATTGGAATACAGCCTCACCTGTTTTTCTATTGACTGGTCTAAACTGTTAAATTCTTTACGTGGTACATCTGAGACCCTCCCCCCTCCATCCATTAGCTTGGGGAGGTGTGGTGAGCCCGGGGGCTCCTAGCCTGGAGGCTGCAGAGATGTGCACTTTCAGAAGTGGTTAGGCTCCTTGTTGTGAGAGGGTGGGAATGCTCAACTGCAGAGGCTGTTAGGTCCATTGCTGGGAACCTGGGGAAATGCAGGTGCCAGCAGAGGCCAGAGGCTCTTAGGCTCCTGGCTGGGAGCCTCCAGAGATGAGCATGTGCAGAGGCAGTAGCTAGTGTTGGAGCCTAGGTTAGAAGAGGTAGCCATTATTTGGCTTCCTTTGAAAGGCAGCGAGAGGTCCCAGGGGGTGGGATGTCACCTGGAAGGTTTACAGCATTTATGGTGAAAAGGTTCTTTGGCTTTAGCAGCAAGAGCTGGGCACCCTGGAGCCCCAGGGACCGCAAAGGAGCTGCAGGGGTGTGTGGCTCCACATCTTTGTCAGGTCAATGCCCAGGCTCCATAAGGCTGCCCTTAGGGTCAACTTGGACAAGATGAGGCAGCTCCTCTTTCTCAGGAAAAGCAACATAAATGCCAGAGATCAGAAGAGCAGGTAATGGGGCTGCAGGCCCAGGGGTTGCCTGTGGGGCCTGGGCATTGCAGGAGAGAGGGGGCAGGGGGTGGTGGGGTGTCCCAGGGTCATGTGGGAGGAGAGGGTGAGGAGGGGTGAGGAAAGATTCTGACCAACCCAGGAAGGTGAAGCTTGCAGAAGGTCCATCCCCAGGTGATGCTCATAAGCTGCAAAAAACTAAAATTTTCACTCCACTTACACTTCTGTCGTAGGTCCCTTTATTGACTACGGTAAAGCTGTTTCACTATGGTAACGTGTATGTATCATGTTAAGAGAACTGTTGTAAATATTGTTTAAAAAGTAGAGTATAACATATTTCCTGTAATCAACAAATTTAGGGCTGAGACTTAATCTGATAAAAATCTAGTATCCATTTTCTATCAGTGTACACTTGTGCATGTATGTTCTTTACCAAGGAACCTTATAAGGAAACAGAAATAGGCAGGGAGCGCTCCAAGTGCTTGACTGGAAAGATCCATTAGTCCCAAAATGTAAGCTTTCTTTGTATCGGTTTTACAGAAACTAACTAAAAATGTCACAGAACACTTGAGCTTCCATACCTTCTTCTGGTATTGTGTCACTAAGAAACTGTAGTGAAGGACCCGCCTTTGTAGGTATATCAAGATAAGTCATTTTCCAAATTAATTGTTCACTAATAGCCCCAAAGACAAATAAGTGAATGTAACTTAATAGAAAATCGAAACATTCAAATATCTGTCAGAATTTAGAAGTTGATCCTGGTGATCTACATTTTAGTTGAAAAATCCAAATGACCCATGAATGAAATGAAATGCCTGGGAAAAAAAACCTACCTAGATTTTTATGTCACAAAAGTTTCTGATGGCATATAGATTAAAAATTTCATATCATACAAAATAAGAAAAGTAGCAAAAGAAAACACATATGCTTATTTTTCCTAAGAATGACCTCAAAAATTAGCATTCTTTTTTTGTGTTGGGGGTTGCTCCTAGGGCCTGGTGCATGCTAAACACACTACCACTCAGCCATCCCCTTCCCCACCTGCATTCTGAAGGTTGACTATCAAAGGAAAAATTAAATGCTCATTTATATTAGAAAAATGTTAACAAAATGAAAGACAACAATCCTTGCAAGACGTTTACAACAAGGGCCTGGGATATACATCAGTTGCACAGTGCATGCCTGAAAAGTATGAGGTCCTGAGTTAGATTCTGGTGTGGAAAAAAAAAAGAAAAAGAAATCCATTTACAACCTACATTAGATGAACAGTGTATCTTAGAGAATTTTTTCAGATCATAAAAGGAAAAAATATTTAATACTAATTTATTTTGATGCTAGATATCTATCACACCTTGTGAGCCTCAAATCCTGGACTGTACCGCTGAGCTATATCGAAGTCTAAATTAGGTGTTTGGCAGATTGACAAGTGACCTGTAAACATAAAAAGAAATGTTTAGTGTCCCTGGTAAAGAGAATTTAATTTTACAAAGGAATGAAATATTTGCCAGCTACAAAATTTGTGAGGATGAAGAACAGTTTATCCTGCTGCTTAAAAGTGGAAATGGCTAAAAGTACTGTATCACAGTTTAGGAAAGCATGTCTCCACCCATCAGTTCCATTCTAGAATACCTTTAGGACATACAGACACATTTAATTTGCTTTTCTTCACCGGTGCCTTAAAATAGTGATGTATTAACAAGACTCCATGGAAGAGATTGTATCAGTTGCAGTGCATTCATAGAATGGAATGATGTATAATCATTGAAGTTAGCATACACATCAATGTATTTTTAACAGGGAAAGATGCACTTTGATATATCTAGTGAGAAAAGAGTCAGTTTAATTTTGCATAGACACAAATAGGCTGCAATCTTGTTTTAGCCAGCAAATGTATACAAATTGTGGTAAAATTCGTTATTTTTAGGCATTTGAAGGAGAAGTGAAATTTTCTGGGTTTTTTAGTTATCTAGAAGTCCATTTTATTCCTAATATTTAAAGGTTTCTTATTAAGTTTTTGATTCTAATATAGTTTGACACCAGAAACAATGCTGTTAATTCAGTATTTTGACTTTTTTTGTGCCTTGCATTTTGGACTATCTTTTGATTACTGTTGGCAATAAATAATTCTGTGTGTCCTCTTTCCTGTTATCTGATTTCTATAATGAATAGGTATAAAACTCTAGTGAAAGTTGACTGTCAATAAAATAATCCTTGAGAAAAACAGGAATATTAGTTAAGCACAGATAATTTTCATTTTTTCTGTATGTGTGTGTGTGTGTGTGTGTGACAACTTTTAGCTCCTTCAGAAATAAATTATCTGTACTTATAGATTTTATTGTATAATGTATGTATTTTATTATGTATGGAAGTATAGATCATTTTAATTGTATTCTTACATAAGTAAAAGATAGCAAATATTAATGATGATTAGTATTGCAGAAATACTGCTTTCCGTTATACTACCAATAGTATTTATCCATTCTTTCAATCCATTTATTTGCTAAACAAAGCCTGAATACCTATTATGTATTCTACATCAAGATTCCTCCTTCCTTAAACCATTATGCTCACCTGTTCAGTCTAGCAAGTGGAGAGATTTAAAATTGAAGTAAGAACTCCCATTTCAATTGGAGCTTTTTCTCTTTCTGTTCAAACAAAACATGTTTGTAAGGTAGGAAGGAAATTGTAAGAGAATCTTTAACTGCTCTTTTCAAAGTATGTATGCATCAATATTAAATGCTGATAATTAAGCATTAGAAATATTTGATTTCTGGGCATTCTATAATTCTAAATACTGGATAAAGTGGGTCATATCTACATATTTGAATTCTGGGTTTTATTCATCTTAAAATAAAAAAACGGGTTGTTCTTATTTTCTTTTATATTCTTTTATTATCATTCAGTGTTGAGTACTTGTAGTAGTTTTTCATTACCAACCATAGCACTACAGGTATCATAGACCTGTTGCCTACATTATATATATTTTTTCTTTTTTAAAAATTTATCTAAAGAGAAAGCATGTAAAGGGTAGAGATAATACAGAATTCCAAAAAAAAGATAAACAATAAGAAATCACTAGGTAATAGATTACATATTGTCCTCTTAGAAATAGTTGTTCAAGTTACAAAATTAAAGCATACAAAGTAGATAGTCAAACAGTGAGAGTGTAAACAGCTACACATGCATGGATCTCTGCTTGTATTTCTATCCTTTGTGTATTAGAGGGAAAAACAAAACTTAGCAAAACAAAACAAATTCCTATAAAAACATGAAACCAAAAAGTCGTATAAAACCACAGTACAAGGTGATTACAATGATTACTGTGTTGTTTCTTATTATCTTCAATAGGATGTCTATATCATCAGGCATAATTGAATATAGCAGTATAATTGAGTATAGCAGTAAATAACAATATTAGTAAAAATAAAACATTGTAGACAGTATAAAACTTCAAAGGCAGGTAATAATCAAACCATAGTGGATATTGTAGTAGATCTTGTCATCTTAAGTGCAGTTGCCTATACTCTCAGACTTGGTACTATCAATCATAACAGCTTTGAATAAAATCTATCAATACAAAATAGCGATCCAACAAACCAGATTCGATTACGATCAGTCATGGTAAAACAGTGTAGGTTTACAGAGCTTTAGATTAAGTTAGTAGGAAATTAAGGATGAATACCGTACTATATCCTATTATTTTTGGGATTACGCTCTGTGCCCTCAAATCTAGTACAGGTAGAATGACTGGAACAGAATATAATACATCTAAGCAGAGTAGTGTGAGTAATGTGGGTTTTAAATCCCAGTGCACTATTAACAATATAGGGTATCAAGGCCATCTATGTTAGAGTTTCTAGTTATCCTTCTCTGCCTCATTTCTACTATGCTATTTTTCTGCCTTTGTTTGTGTAGTTTTGTCCTTCATTCTACTTCCTGCCCCATTCATTGAGGCCTTTCTGCCACTGTTCCTAAAATCCTGGTATTTTTTTTCTCTCTCTCTCTAGAATGTCCTTCAGTATTCTCTGTAGTGTTGGATTGGTGGTCACAGACTCCCCCAGTTCCTCTTTTTCATGGAAGCATCTTGTTTCTCCATTAATTTCTAGTGACAGTTTGGCAGGGTACATCAATCTGGCTGGAGATTATTTTCTTTCAGGGCTTGGAATACTTCGCTCCAAGCTCTTCTTGATCTGATGATCTGTGTGGAGAAGTCAGCTGTGGTCCTGATGGGCTTACCTTTATAGGTAATCTGTTTCTTTTCTCTGACAGCTTTTAATATTGTTTTTATATTGAATTTCTGGTATGTTGATTATTGTATGTCTGGGTTTAGCTCTGTTTTGGTTGTAGGTGGCTGGAGTTCGGTATGCCTCACACAGCCGAATGTCATTTTCTTTTCCCATCCTTGGGAAGTTTTCCCTAATTATTTCCATGAATAGCCTTTGTGATTCACCTGTATGTATTCCTGCTTCTTCGTTCACATTTCTTATTCTTAAATTGTAGATTCTCTTGTCATCTTCTAGCCTTTGTATTGTTACTGCCTGTTTCCTTGTTACTTTTAAGAGATCTTTCCTTTCGTGATCACACATTGCAAACTTATCTTCAAGTTTTGATAGTCTATCCTTAGTTTCTTTTAAGGAGTTTTGCCAGCTTTCAATGGAGTTTTTAATTTCCTGGTAGTCTCTTTGAATCTGCTTCATGTATTCTATATTTTCTTTATGTTCTTTATCGAATGTTTCTCTCCTTTTTTTGTGTTCCTCCCTTCTACTGTCTGTATCTTCCTAAGAGATGCTCCCTGAGAGCATTTCTTTTATTACTCTACTCATATCTTGCTTTACCTGATTTAATATTTTACTGTTGAGCTCATCTGCAAGGTCCTGAAGATATCTCTTAATGTCCATTGAAGCCATGTCTGATGTTGCATGTTTGCCGCCCTCCGTCTCCCTTGTTTTTCCCTCTCCTGGATCAGGGCTCTCAGGCTTGTGGCCTGGTGGCCTCCTACTGCCTCCCTCTCCTGTCATGGCCCTGGCTTCCTCCACACAGGTTACAGTGCAGGTCCCAGCCTCCTTCCCTGTTGGTCACATTTCCTTTGAAGCACACTGGTGAGCAGCCTGTCCTGGCTGCTCTTGTCACTGAGGTGTAAGCAGCAGCTGCGTATGCCTGCCTCTCCCCACCGGGCCAGCCAAACTTCAGGGGCCTTCACTCGGTTAGTGCATGCTAGGCTCAGGGAATCGATTTGGGATGGCTCATTGGGTCCTGGCCAGGGGCATTGTCCAGTCCAAGCAAATCCCACGAATCTACTCTGGGGAGGGAGCAACCAACTGAAGTCACTGTCACTCCCAGTTCAGGCTCCTCCTGCCCGATTCCATGTCACCCATTTGGTCGCGCCCTTCCCGTGGCAGGGGGGTCTCATTCCCAGCACTGACCGTGGATTAATGAAGGTCCCTTCCCTGTCTCCGCTCTCTGTTGGGCTCACCAACCCCCAACTTCAGCTCTGCTGTGCTTCCAGTGAGTGGCAGCGGGAACAAGTTTGGGTGGCTCTGCCTGCTGGCGCGGATTCAAGCTGCGCAAACTTGGCCAGTCGCTGTGAAAACGCTCTGTCCCGTAATTTTTAGCTGTTTCAGTTGTAGTCCCAAAGTATTTGATGAGCTTTTTTACCTTTTAATTTCTTCCTGTGTCAAGGGGACCCATCTCCCTCTATCTGGGTCTCTCCAGGATGTTTTATTCTGGCGTATGAATTGTTTCTCCTGGGAGGCTTTGTATTTTGTTGCTCACTGATCGGCCATCTTGTCTTCTTCCTCCCTACATTATATTTTGCTTAACGTAAAGCACCATGAATCATGTGATGACACCATATGAAGAAAATTTTTACAGCACCGCTGTGGGATTTTCACGTAGAGAGGCAGGACACCGAGGCCTTTTTCCCAGGAAACAGCTTCATTGGTGCTGACACTAACTCAGGATATTTGTGACAAACATGGCATGGTTGCCCCTTTTATACAATTCTTGTGTCTTCATCTCCCTTATATGGGCATATGCAAGGATTTTCCAGTCTGGTTGGAATACATTAACATTCTACAGGCTGGTTCATGTTACAGAGTTATATCAGAACTATGCTAGCATACATGGAGGGTGATATTGCTACACCATAAAAAGCCTCCCTCTCCAAAGGTGAGGAGGGGCCCTCCCATACCACCAGCTATATTTGCACAAGATCTGTTGTCTTCTGAGCTG
The DNA here is from genome assembly GCA_004027455.1 of Hydrochoerus hydrochaeris. NCBI lineage: Eukaryota > Metazoa > Chordata > Mammalia > Rodentia > Hydrochaeridae > Hydrochoerus > Hydrochoerus hydrochaeris. The sequence continues at coordinate 10,092 of PVLA01019355.1, forward strand.
TGTGTGGCTTTCCAATGACAGAGGTGTTAAAATATGAGAAAAAATATCTGGAGGCTTATTGAAATAATCCTAACCCCTTCAAAGTAGGTGCATTTGAATTATTTTATTTTATTTAATTGAAATGTTGTATTTCTTAAGTAGTAGTAGTACAGATTATAGTATCTGACAACCATTGAGCTGTTTTTTGTTCTAGAAATTGTTCTAAATATTTTGTGTGGGTTCTTATTTAACCATCAGAATGGTGTCCTGTGAGAGGACTACTTTCAATCCTCATTTTGTAGGTAAGAATGCTGAGGCACAGAAAGGCTAAAGGATAGCTAGAAAGTAAGAACTTAGAGTAGGCATTAAACCCCAGTTGAGCTAAATCCAAGGCATGTACTTTCTATTCCAGTGGGCTGTGCTAGGCTGGGAGGTAGCACAGTGCAGAGATCTTGTTTAGTATGTGCAAGACAGCAGCTTTCATCCCCCGCACCATACCACACACACAAACAAGCATCACCCAATTGCTCTTCCATTAACAGGTGAGTAATAAGAGCTACTAAGTATTCTACATTTATGAAGACAATCGAATACTTGATTTGAAAGGTATTTAATGTTCATGATTCCATGAATAATTGTGCATTTTGAAATTTCTAATTTCCTAATAATGTTTCTGACTGTCCCAGGACTGCTCTGCAGTTGGCCTGTGCCTATGGCCATCCAGAAATGGTGACTCTCCTATTACAGAGGAAGTATGATATTAATGCCTGTGACAGTGACCATAACACTGCTCTGATAAGATGGATAGCACCCAACAATATCAGCATGGGGGGATTGTATTTAAATGCTGAAAATCAAAGTCAATCAATGTAATTTGAATATGACTGCTTTGCCAGGCATGTGGAAAGTATGTTTTGAGTTCCTTGAGTTGACAGTGTCTCCTCTGTTACAATACCCACAGGCTGTAAAATGCTATGAGAAGGGATGAGGAGGGATGCGCTACTATTCTCTTGGAACACAGTGCAAATCTAGATATTGCCAATGCCAAGGGCAAACTGCTTTTGTTATGCAATTTATAATGCAAAGGCTTTGGTAGCAGCAAAACTGCTTTCACATAGCACAAAAGCTGAGGCAAAAAATAAGGTATAGAGCAATCAATTTTCTTTCCAAAATATCTGAAATACATTCCCATTCACAGTGACATATTCGTTGGTCAGTTTCCCATAGTTAGAAGCTCAAGTGTTGCATGAATGGAAATACACTACTTTAAATAAATTAATTGTTAAAGTTTTTGCTTTTAATGTTGATAGTTTTAATGAAACACTACAAGATGTGAGATTCTTTTATTATGCACTTACAGCAGGTATTTGTGAAGACACTGAATTTTAAAAAGTAACGCTTTTTTCTGGTATTTTTTTCCAAAGGGTTTTTTTGTTTGTTTGTTTGTTTTGCATTAATGTAAAACAACACAGGACAGCAAAATTAGCCTTGAAAATAGATGTTATTTTAAAAGTTAAACAGAACAACAATATTTTACAATAAAGTCGAAATCTTGTTGCTGTTGACGTATTGTAAATATGATCCATTTTTGGTGATTTGACTTAAATGGGAAAAATGACAAGGAAAAGTGATTAGAAATCAAGCAGGCCAACGGAGTTTGGTTGGTTGGTTGGTTGTTTTGAAGGAATATTTTTTCTAGTTCATGTGCATGGATAAGATACTCTTCAGTTTTAGGTATAAAAATTCTTTTTTTTCTTTCAGTACTGGAATTTGAACGCAGGTACTTCACACTGAGCTGCATCCTCCTGCTCTTTTATGTTATGTTTTATTTTGAGGCAGGGTCTCACTTAGTTGCCTATTCTGGGCTTGAATTTGCAATCTGCCTGCCTCTTCTTCCCATAGTGCAGGGATTACTGGCTGTCCCTGGTTTGAGAATAAAAATTCTTTATTATTTTATTTTTTGTTTTTCTTTCATTGTGGGTAGTGGGAGCCAAACTCTGGACCTTGCACTTGCCAGGCAGGTGCTGTGCTGCTGAGCTATATTCTCATCACCTCAAAAATTATTAATTAGGAAAAAAAGTCATATCATTATAAACCTGAAATTTTAAGAGGACTCGAGAAATCCAGTTGGACACTGGCTGAAAGGTAATTAAGTGGAAAAGGAGGGAAATGGGACAGATAATAAGAGAAATCCTCTCCTTTTCAGGCAGAAACAGCAACTAAGATAAGAGTTTTTAAATTCTGCTTTCCAAACATATAATGTCTTGCTGGGAGCTGGGAGATAAGGAGCTTGTATAATGAGATCAGTTGCATTTTGAATGTACTAGTCCCTATTCTGCCCTGAGCCACCAGGATTAAAAGGAGCTGTTGTGG